>CAAE01015016.1:584241-625652 GCA_000180735.1 Tetraodon nigroviridis
TTACATTTCGCCCCCTGTGCCTTTCCTGTCTGTTTTCTGGGGGTAGGAGTCATAAGAACAGGACAATGGGCAAAAGGATGGTTCCTAACCAGCCGCTGAATGGGAACACTGTTGGTGGTAGTGTGTTCATTCAAAGCCCGGCCGGGGGACATTGTCCTCCCAGATCGGTAAAGGAGAATGGATGTTTGCTGGTGGTTGCCAAAAGGTTAGTATCCTCTGTGAAAGGCACAGGCCATTATTCACTGCCGCTCTCAAGCAGCCTTCAAGCACCCTTTGTGCTCTTCTTCCTCCTCCTCCTCCTCCTCATCTGCTCTCTGCTAGCCTTTTCTCACTTCGGTGCGCCGGATCTGCGCCCGACGGTTTCTGCCCAAAGTCAGTAACCAACCCCCACCCCTATGCACCCAAGCAAGGACGACTATCCGGAACACGACTCTCTCCCACCACCTTCCCTCACTTCACCGACGATCCCCAACTGATCTCCGCCCATGTCAGAAAGAGCCATTAAACGATGTGTCCCAAAAAAAAAAAGTGGAGAAGTAATTCAGAACACAAGGGGATTTACGGAGAGGGAGCGTGGAAACTGCCACTCAGCCAATGTCGTTTCCATTCAATCACCTCAGTCACACCAAATCAAAAGCTCCGATGGTGATCTGAGCACGTTTACAAGAAAACAATAAAGGTTAATTAACAGAAAAATCCTGACAGCATAAGTAGAAAATACAATAAAAGAAAGCAATAACACAAATGTCTTTAATACCTCATAGTAAATCTCACTTATTTACGGTGTAATAAACATTCAGAAAAGTGCCACATTCTTCTAGAATCCAACTTTCCTTTTTATTAGAGCAGAGGTGGGCAAACTGAGGCGCGGGGGCCAAATGTGGCCTGCTGAACTACTGTATCCGGTCTGAAGAGTCTTCACAATCGTTTCTCCAAAAGCCAAGTAGGTCAGGCCAAACATCATCTGGAACTTCATCATCCATCTCTAGCTGGAATCATTTACAGGCTCTTAGAAATATTTTCTCAGTCAACAGTCCATCGAGCAGGATTTTTAGCTAACCTCTGATCCTCATTTGGAGGGGTTAGTTACCTGCACCACCTGACCGGCCCCTTCACCAAGATCTAAAACCCAATGTGGCCCACAAGCTGTGTTAGAAGGAGACCACTCCCATCGAATCAAACTGACATGTTCAAGGCACGCGTAAAATATGACCTCAGAGAGAATAGTTTAAAAAGTGCCTCATAACTCATGCACATCACATGCCTTCTGCTAATCTATGCTACTCATATATGCATGTAGTTATTCAAAGTGGCTACGACGGGGGACATGTCGCGCATCCCGATGTTGTAGGAACAGGAGGTCACCTGCCGCCAGGCTGCTAGCAGGCTTTTATTGTGTGTTAGCACAACCAGGTAGGGGGCAGGAGTTACGCCGTGAACGCTTTTATTCTGCTCTTCTGCAAATGGAAATGCCACAAATCACCAGGACGGCTCTAGAGTGGGTGTCCGTCCTGTTTGTGCACAGGGCGGCTTCACTCATGTCCTCAGAGGTTGACTAAAAACCCTGCTTAATGGACTACTGACTGGAAAAATATTGTAAAAGCCTGTAAATTGGTCCAAGTAGAGATGGATGATGAAGCTCCAGATGATGTTAGGCCCCGCCTTCTTCAGAGGACATGTTAGCATGCTAGGTGAAGAGGGGTCTGAACCTTTTTCCAACCAGTCAAGTTGACAACCCTCTTATTTTGGCTTTCAGACTAATTATTTTAAAGGCTCTGCGGGCCGGATTAAATAGTTCATCGGGCCACATGTGGCCCCTGGGCCCTAGTTTGCCTACCTCTGGTTTAGAGTAACGACGGCATATGCTGTGAGACCAAATGACCTTATTAGAGAAATATTTCAAGTTAAAAAAGCTTTGGTCGCTATATTTGTGGCCATAAAACTAAAATAGATTACTTAAATAATTAAAAACAGAAAACTGAAGCCTCTCCCCTTTTTGGTTTCTCACCTTTAATTTATTGATACCTGATACATCAGGACCATAATTCAGTCAAAGTCTTTTCTGTCTTTGTTGCTCTGCATTTATTTGCTATGTTTTTTTACTCTCCTATGATGTTTTTTTCTGCACCTCCTTCCTCTGGCTCAACCCCTTCAGTTGGGTTTCACACAGAAACACGCTCACACACACACTCCATTGCTAAGTTAAGTTGATGTTGTCAGTCTTTTGACACTTCTGTATATCACAGGTTTTTTTTTTTTTTTTAAAGTTGAATATATGGGCATTTGCATGCTAGGTGAAGGAGACACGTAAAAAAAGAGTCATCGAGGTACAAAACGTAAAGCAAAAAACTCCTCAGACCTGAGTGTATCCAGTCGTACCTGTCTAGTACGAAGCCCAGCGCCTTCTGCCTGGTCCCGGAGTAGACAGACGGGCTTTTCTCCCAGGCCACCAAGTTGGAAGCGTCGTGGAAAAGGTGGATGTTGACCAGATCAAAGGCGCTGAGATGAGACAACACATTTGGGTTCTGATTAGATGGAGGACTCATTTTTATATATGAATACAACATAATATATGAATGTGCAAAAAGAAAGATGACTTTTAAATTGCTCAGCGCTATAATATATTATGAAAAATAGAACCATTAAAAAAAAGACAATATTTGACATATTTCTAAAAGATCTACGGGGACTAAGCGCACGTGTGTGTACATGTAGATCCTAATCAGCTTCCATTCAGTCGGATCCTTCAGGGAAAAGACAGACAGTTGGATATAGAGGGATGAACACCTCCCTGATGATGCTATCGGCTAAGGCTGTGTTGTTAGGGCGACCCAGAGGAATTGCTCTTCTCCCAAGAGCCTTTTCACCTTCTCTCTCTCTTTCTCTCTTGTCAAATGCCATGCTGCGTTTAAACGCTTACGGTTTCAGCTCTTTAGTTGTTATGTCATCCTTTGATCCGATTACAAGCCCTGCCTTCCACCCCTATGCCGCATGCCGTCCTGCGGTCCGCGCGCGCTAGCGTCCAGCGTCTGTGTTCATTCTGCGCAGGTTCAATTGAAAATAATGTTTTCTGTCATCTGTCATATGCAACCGCTTGACTTAATGCAATTAGGTCTAATCAAATCGCCGCTCTCTTTCATGGCAGTAGGGTTCAAGCTATGCAGTTCAGACCATCTCTGCAGCAAATTTAAGGATTGCATGAACGACTGCAACGGAGATGCTTTAGGACAATCATTTTAATTCTGTAAACTACTAGAGCTACATAGTCTTCAGAATAAGCATGATACTCTACTTAAAGTTCATATATTTTCATCACAGCACAGTTAAATTTAGCTCCATACAATTAAAACTGATGTTTCTCCAGCAAAATGCATGAAGGTCCAAATTTTACAGATGGCTTCCTCCACGTTACTGGGTTCTCCTTTATCGTTGGGTTAAACACCAAAAAACACCCACAGCGCAGACGAGGTATGAGGCTTTGGAACCAAAACCTTCCTTTCCTCCATGTTGGTGTTATCCTTGCTATAGCATGTCATCCTAGCCATAGCTTGCTGCCGATCCGCTCAAAACAAGAAGTAAACAACATGTGGCTGCGATGGTGAGGCTGTTTGCTGCTGCCGCAATACGATGTCGTCACAGATTCATAGTTGTTTGATGCAACTTAATAAAATAAATAATTGACAGTAAAAGCAAATATGTAAAATAATCAAGATTGAGGACTATTGTGATATTCATGACTGCCCCAGTTATCCCTGAAGTAATCCTAACGCTTATCCACCGATTTAACTGTAAACTGGTGTCGAGGTCCTTGACAAACACTGTCACAGCCCCTCAACTTCCTGATAAATGTTTCCTTGAAATCAATTATTTATGGGATTACGGAGGAACCTTGCAGTTTTCCCATTGACCAGCCTGGTTTAGTTCTGCGTCTTCACTTTTTTTTAATGGTATCCCACCCTCTGGTGGGTCCCGTGATGGGTCACTTGTTTCTACAGTAGTTTAATCATTGCCGCGGTAACGTTCTGTGACACCCTGCTGTGTTGATGTCATGTTCCGAGACATCCCCATCCATCCTGCACACCCAGGCTAGCCCGCAGACATAACGTGTCAGCGGAAACGTCTGCTTTAGTAGCATATCGGGGCTAAATTAAGTTCAAGGAGTTAATTAGTGGTTATTTAGAGCCCGTTTGCCTTCACAATTGAGTTGCAATGGTGATGTGTCATAAACTTACCAGTCAGGCAGGGCCCATCGAGTTCGGATGAATCCTTTTCTGGACCATTTACACTGCGGAGGAGAGGAACTGGGTTTAGCACTACGATAACGTGTAGATTCGAAACTGGTCTCATCAGGTGATGAAGATGTTAAACGCACAGAAAACCAAACCGGAACTGTCGCCGTTGGGAAACAGTCTTTCATAAAGAAACAGTCAGTCGGTGCTGGGGACATCCAGCTGCCTGATCCGCTTCCACCAGACTTGAGTTAATTATCTAATCACAAGTCCAAAGTTTCAAACTGCACATGATTTGCCATGAAGCTGATGATTAAATGAGACAAATTGATGCTGTGAGTGTTCTCATTCAGAATAGATAAATAGACCTCTTTCCTCTCGGCCTCTTTTTCTGTCCATCTCTCTCTTATACGCCTAATGGGGAGTTAACCGCGGTGATGAATAAACTAATTACGAGCCAGGTCACATAATTACAAATTGAATAATTTTATTTGAGGAAGGAAAAAAAAAAAAAAAAACCTCAGATGCAAATTAAATAGGATAAGAGGTATTTGATTGCACCTCACATCCTTTAATCTGCATTAGTGCAAGATTAACTGTATCAAATTGAATTACATTAGCATACTTGAATTAATCCATACTTGCCTCGGCAGGATGTATGGACCCAATTATAACTGGATGTCACAATATAGTGACTTTGAAAGGGGAAAATGGAATTAGGTGTGTGTGTGTGACACTGTAGCACAGCTTGCACTGAGAAAAATATGCTTTTAACATACCAAATGAGGACATATTGAAAAGATAAACAGGGTCGTGCAGGAAAGCCATTAATGGGAGCGCCGAGGATGGGTTTTAAAGTTGAGGAAAGAAATATTTAAGAGTGGAGAAGATGAGGAGGGACAAGATGAAGAGTGAGTGTTTTTAGAGGAAGGGGTGGGAGCGGCAGCCAGAGACATTTAATCTCGATTTAATTTAAAGAGCCATTAACTACAATTGCAGTATTAAAATCCATCACTTCCTTGACACCAGGCTCCAGATTGCCCCATTTCCTCCACATATGACTGATCGACCCCTCCTGCTTCATCGCTTGCTGATAAACACACACACACACACACACACACACACACGATCATCCCATTCAGTGTTCTTTTATGTAACAAGAAAAAAAGGTACGAATTTTCTATCTTTTTTATCTCACCCTATTTAAGATGGCTTTATTTTGAAAGGGGAGGAGCTCGGGAGGATGACGATCCCCTGAAGAAGCTGTGTCTCTTGACAGGCTGACAAAATGACATCATGATTTGGTGGTTGCAGCTGATATCGGAACAGAGATGATGACACAGATCGATTTCCTGACACCATTTGATCATTGGTTGAAACATCCAACATCCAACAGACACACACACACAAATATGCACACACGTTTCTGTGCGTATAAAAATAAATAGTGAAAATACATCCGCTTGGGGGTTAGGGCGTGAGTCAGAAAGGAGGGGTAAAAGGTCACAAGGCTCGGGGTGACATTGGCTGACCTTCCACAGGTCAGCGGTGGCGTCTCCGCACGTGACAGTGATGAACGGTGGCTACACATCAGGTCACATCCAGGGGAATATATATATAAGAACTGACCATAACACACACACACGTACACACACACAAGATGAGAGGGAGACAAATGCAGGACAAATATGAAATAAAGGAGAAGATGGAGTGAGAGAACAACAACAAGCATCATCAACGTCACTGGAACCCGGAGAAGCTCCGCGGTTTGGAATTCCTCCTTGTGTCAAACGGAAAATCAAACTCGGATGCGACGGATACACACTTTCAGGAGGGAAGACACAGAGCGTCTCTGGCTGCTTCCTGGTTCAACCTATTTCATTCTTTGACCTTTGTTGGACTTCGGCTCACGGTACGCCGACGGAGAGGTGACGTGCGGAGGGGGGTGTGGAGTGAAATAAGAGTGTGGGATTCTGTGGGGGGACAAAAGCCCTGTGACAGAAATGTACTGTGAGTAATAAGTAATACACACAAACGCTGATTGATTTGAGCCCCCCGTAGACACACACATTTATCTTTATTCCATCGTCCAGGGGGCCCATCAAATAAAGAGAGGCTGAACACTCTGTGTGTGTTTGTGTGTATGTGTATATATATATATATATATGAGCGTGCGACATAGTGCGTAAAAATATACTCATTCTACTAACAAAGTGAGGACATTTTGGCCGGACCCTGACTTTAAAAGGCTGGTTGAGGGTTTAGACTTTGTTTTAAGGTTGGGGGTGGAATTGGCTCACGGTTGGGGTTAGGGTCAGGGTTTGGGGTCACAGTTAGGGATAAGGTCTGGGGGTTAGTTGTTAGAGTAGGAGTAAGGGGTTGGGTAATACATTATGTCTATTAAAGTCTTCACAAAGATAGAAGTAGAAGAACGTGTGAGTGAGTGAAAACTGGGAGGTTTCAGAATAGCTGATATTGTCTTCAGCCACTTCGTCTCAAAAAACAGCACAATGACAATGTTGCAACCTTTTTGACAAATGCTGATTTCTCCAAAATGGAGAGAAATCACCTCCTCTCCTGTCCAGTCTTCCTTGCTGGTTTCTGTCTCTCTCCTCCTCTTCTTTCTTTTTGTATCTTTCTGCAGTTCTCCTGTCTAGAGACAGATCCTGGTCTTTAAAACACCCAGTGCTGATGCTGTTTCCTGTTTACCTGCCATGATGTATATTTGCCATGTTTCCATAGTTCCACTCTCTCTCTCTTTTTATTCTCTTTATCCTGTCTCCCTCTTCTCCTCCTCTACCCAGCCAGCTTTTAGCAAGACGGTTCCTTTCATGTCAGCCTGGTCCTGCTTTGGGTTTCTTCCTGTTAAAAGGGAGCTTTTATTTATTTATTTTTGCCTCTGTGTATACCGGGGGGTCCTGGCTCTGGGTTTCTGCCTTTGTAAAAGTGGAAAAGGCGCTGGTGTCTTGTCTGGTGATAAATGACCCGAGCCTTTTTGGAGGCAACGTCCGTTTAAATGACTTCATCTGTTTCAGGCTCACTTATGAATTACAACAGGGAACAACATGGCCAAGGTAATTTTCTCTGAGGGCAGAACCTGAAAGCGACGGCAGACTCCGGCATCGCGGCGCTCGGCGGCAGGCCGCTAACAGGGTACGAGAAGTCCGAGCTTTTATAGACCCGCTCGCAGTGCCAAACGACAAACACAAACTCATGTGGATGTTGATCTACAGCCTGTCTGCCATTCTGTCCCCCTCTTTTTTTCCACAGCAGTGCAAAACAATCAATAGCAAGGGCACATCTCAAGGTCTGGGGCGTATACTTTATTTATATTAGGCAATGACAAATACTGATGATAAAAAGCTTTTTTTTGTTTCTTCTTTTTTTTTGGGGGGGGGGGGGGGTAGCGCATTATGACGCCAAACAACTAAATATATAAAAGCCCACATGAAATCCTCCCACCTTGCCGTTGCAGGCCCCTGCGACCCAGAGTGCAACGGAATTCCATCATCGCGACCTTTCAAAAGAAATGCACCCATGATTTTGTCCACTTCCTTCTTATTCAGCGTTTCAATTAACGTCCTGCACTTCTTTACCCTTCGCTTGTGGCAATAACTCACGAAAAAAGCCTGGCTTTTGCATACGGAGAGGGGCTGTCACTTAAATCAAAATCAAACTAGACGAGCAAGTGAGAATGGAAGTGATTTTATTTAATATTTCATTCCATGACATTGAGTAGAGCTAATCTAAATGTTTGAAATTTCAAAAAATATGACCCTGGATAAAAAGAAAATCACTTGTTTTGTTTGGTTTTTGACCGTTCTCACCAATGTGCCACTGCGTGTATCCCCCAGGACTCTAAAATTTATAATCTAAGATTCTACTATAATTACTCAGTTTAAAACTACTTCTAAACGTCATGTCACCTTTTTACCAGTGTTTCCAACGGTTCTTTCAAAACGAAGCAAAGACCCTATAAAGCCGCTAAAGAGCACAAGTTATTACATGAATGGATTTTTTTATATGTCTAAAAATGAGAATTATGCTGATCAAAGCTTAAAAAGTGTAAAAAAAAAAGCAAAAAATGTGGGTGGGTTAATGACAGAAGTCTTTTCTCTTAGCAACTCAAGTATTTAGGATTTTAGTTTCCACTTTTGAGCTGCTGGAAATGTGAATCTCTCTTGGATTTTATTAAATCTATCTATCTATCTATCTATCTATCTATCTATCTATCTGTCGATCTATCTATCTATCTATCTATCTATCTATCTATCTATCTATCTATCTATCTATCTATCTATCCATCTATCTATCGATCTATCTATCTATCTATCTATCTATCCATCTATCTATCTATCTATCTATCTATCTATCTATCTATCTATCTATCGATCTATCTATCTATCTATCACTCTCTCTATCCCTCTACTTATCTATTCATTGTAGCTTTTATCTTGTGTGAACTAAAAACTATATATCATTTCTCCCCCTAAGAAACTGTACTTATTCTAATAATATATTGTTAAAATGGTAGAATTAATTTTATAATTCAGCTTTACGTGGAGCTTAAAAAAAAAAAGATATGAATACATTACACATTTGCATACACATTTGATCTCTCTCAATGTCCACTGTTTTTGTGTTCTCAGCTGCTTGAGGCGGACAAAAAACCGATTTTAATATATTTGTAAAATGGAGGTACATGATTGTCCGCAACTTTAAGAAAAAAACTTGCAGATGGGCACACAATAGATAGATAGATAGATAGATAGATAGATAGATAGATAGATGGATAGATAGATAGATAGATAGATAGATAGATAGATAGATAGATAGATAGATGGATAGATAGATAGATAGATAGATAGATAGATAGATAGATAGATAGATAGATAGATAGATAGATATTCAGCAACTTTTCGAGCATACACCATAATGGCCTCTTTAAAAAACACCTAAATAATTGAGGCTTGTAAAGGTGGGGTAAAGGCAAACTTAGTCAGTCTGTCTGTCTATCTGTCTGACTCTCTGTCTCTCTGTCCGTCCGTCCCTGCCGCCAGCCCCTGTCTCCAAGTCCAGCCGGGGCCGAAGCAACTGGTTTGGGGACTGTGTGTGACGTCCCGTCCCGTGTAATAGGATTCCTCAAAGCTGCAGATGGATGGCAAATCTAGGCGGTTTCATCTACTAAAAGAGGGCATAAATCACCAGCGGAGGGAAGCGGGGACGAGGCAAGGGGTTATCACCAGTCTGCCTCCCTCATGAGAGCTTTGCATTAAAGCATTAGTGAAATTAATTCATCTTTCATAAGAGGTTTGAGCAGTATCTGTGATCTATGATAACAACCAATTTCTCACTACGGAGGGGCCGTAGCAAGAGGAGGAGGAGGAAGAGGAGGAAAGGGGGGGGGGGGGATACTCGTCAACCCTGATAGACTACACAAATCTGCTCTTTTTAAATGGGCTAACATTAGGTGGAGTGCTGCTCTCTGGAGCATCATCCCAGATTCATATCCTAGCCGGGAAGGAGGCATAAATCACAGGGAAAAACTTTTCTCCTAACACACACACACACACACACAAACACACACCTTCCTCTCTTTACGTCACCTCCCTCATCTCTCTCGCCTTGTGCCAAGTTTGTTTTGTGGTTTTTCTCTGCTTGTCCTGTTAAAACGCAGAACGGTGCCTTCTGCTGTAATCATTTTAAATGGCTTTGTGCTTCAATCAGTGTAATTGGTTTTAGATCATCTCTGGAATGGGAAAAACTTGAGATGTGAAATCGTGTTTGTGTGTGTGTGCGTGTGTGTAAAAGGTGGGGGGGCAGCCTGTGTGTGAAAACGACAGAAACTGGAGGGGGGGGGAAGTGTGTGAAGGGGCCGTGTCCGTGTGTTTTGCATACATTAGCGAAGGCGTCCGCCGGAGCATGGTTGACAGATGAGCGGGGAGTGCGGGGATGACACACAGGCAGTCGTGCTCTTTATTACTATCAGCAGCCCAGCTCAGACCCAGCGCAACACCAGGAAACCCAGCACAGCGGAATGAGCTGCGACACCAGCGGCGCTTCCGGATTCTCGGCTTCAGTTGCACGTATTTTAATTGGCTCTTTATGTTTCACAAAGGTTAGTCTTCATGTTTAATTCCATGTTTACTTAGTTTGCAAATGTAAAAGTGGTTTTATTTCTTTTATTTGTCATGTGTATGATATTTTTTCAAATAATCCACAATTTATTTTTTAAGTCCACAAGGACAAATGTATAAAATAGCTCAGGGGAATAAGGCTCACGTTTAAATGTATTATATTATCCTTAATAGAATACCTATGTCGAGCAAATATTTTACATTTCAAAACTTTTTCAAACTTTATGTGTGCAAACACAGCTGTGTTCATATTGCTCAGCCTTGCTTCATCAATAAAGGGTGCTTGTCCCACGTGACTTGACCTACCTCGGGAAAGTAGTCCTGCGGAAACTTCTCCTTCTCCATCGTTGGCGTGCTTTCTAGCGTCTCAGAGTAGGTCTCCTTTCCCACCAACTTCTTGAATTTCTTTGCTGCAGTGGTGGGGAAATGGGCAGGAATGGCAGAGGAGGGAGAGAAAGGGAAGGAGGTGCAGAGGGCAGAGGTTAGGACGGGTGAACTCGGGATCTGCGCCGTCATAAAGCGGCTCTCACTCGTACAACTGCACCACCTGCTGGTCAGAGCGCGAAGCGCAGCTCCGGACACCTCAGCTGCGCCGCCTAACAGATGGTTTTCAGACATATATTAGTTCACAATCTCAATCAACAGCATCGCATGATCTTTGTTCATGTTCTGTGTGATGTTGGTGTAATTGTAAAATAAAGAAGAGTTGAACTTTATTATTTTCTGGGAAAAAAATGAAATATTCACCTAGTGGTTTCACTTAACTTTCTAACCTGATAAAAATAATGAAAAAGATTGGTAAAAAAACCAAAACATGAGTGCATTAGCAGCATAACAGGTCCCTGTTATCAGCACTGACATGGTTGACTGTTGCCCTGACAACCCTCTGGCACGCTGTGACTCTGTGACTTTCAGTAAAAGTCCAGTAGAAACTTCTGAGCTTTTACAGCTTTTTTTAGTTGAATATTCTGAACTCTCCTGCCATATTTATCATACATGCACTCATGTGAAGGTTGTATTGGTTCATTTCACATCTGGCAGAGCAACAAAAACTCACTAATACTCACTAAAACTTAATAATAGGAACTCAACATTACACTTGGGGACACGACTGGCCTACGCAGGTACAAACATCAGGGCCAGGCGCTAGCAGCACTCCCTCACTTGAGTTCAGGTAGAACAATTTAGACTGGAGAGGAAACCTTCTGTAAGGCTGTGTAAAACAAATAGATCAAACACACACCCCAAGGAGTGTGTACAATAGCTTTGGTAATTCCGACTCCGGATCAGATGTTTAATCATGAGTGTGTACTGGTCCTCGCCCTCTCGACCCTTCGCCCTGTCCTTCACTGGGGTAACTGGTGCTTATGCTGACTTGGGTCTAATATGAAACGAGGCGCTTCCACATCTATATCCCTTCTTTAATTAGCGTGGCTGCTAGACCTCAGGGCCCTCTGACACCACAGGCTGATGAGACCGCCGTAACTGTCCAATAACCCGCCACACGCCATTACCGTAGCCTGAAATCTTATGAATTAAATCCTAATATTAATAAGCATTACCATTCTGTCTTTCTCCTTTTACATTATCCTCAGGGCCAATCTATGCTCCCCAGTTCTGATGGAAGTGGGAATAGCCTGCAAAGGGTGGTGCAAGGTGTGATCTTCAGGGGTGGAACGAGGGGGAACCAGGAGAAGATTCCATTTCAAGATGTACATCTTGATGGATGTGTGCAAGTGTGCTCGGTGTTGTGGTGGGCGGCGGGGAGGTGGGGGGGACTCACCTTTAAAATCAAACTGGTGGATGTTTTTCAAAGACTCGTGGATAAAGTAGAAACTTCCGAGAGCCTGAAGAAAGACAGAAATGACAGCACATTTAGGCAACCAACCAGATGGAATAATGAGTCTTTGCTTTGAGTTCAGCCTGCAGTTGTGCAAAGAACACGTTGGCATCAGAGGGAAATCTTTCTGCAGGGTTTACTTTGGAATGTCCACCCACATGCTAATAAAGCAAGAACCTTTCTTTTTCCGTGGCCTCTTTAGGGAATTGTTGACAAAACAATCCAAAAAGCACCGAATAATGTAGATAGATAAATTGTAGTACAGTTTGAGTTGGACTAAAATCATTTGTTTCGAGCTGAGATGGGAAAACTGAGGCCCAGGGGCCATGTGTGGCCCGGAGAACAATTTTTTTCCCAGCCCCCAGAGTCTTCACATTTCTTCAAATCAAGAAGTTTTTCAGCTTGATTGGTAAAAAAAAAAAGTTCATCCCCCCTCTCCCCACCTTCAGCTAGCATGCTAACGTGTCCTCTCAAGAAGGTGGGGCCAAACGTCATTTGGAGCGTCATCATCCATCTCTAGTTGGACCAATTTAAAGGTTATTTTAAATATTTTCCCAGTCAATAGTAGATTAACTAAGGTTTTCAGCCAACCTATCATCCTCATGTGGGGGGGTTAGCTTCCTGCACCACCTGACCAACCCGATCATCAAGATCTAAAACCCAACGTGGCCCTTCAGGCTCAATTATTGCCCATCCTTTATAGACTGTTGCTCTGACCCTTTCACACTAGATGTGCTGACCAATCAAGACTGATCCCTCCTCACTTGACTAATTAAGCAATTCTAATTATCTTTAAAACACACACACACACACACACACACACACGCCATGTCTATATCCGAGGGGATGCTGTGAACCTTGGGCGCCAAAGCAACAGGTGCTCTGGTCCCTCGGAAGCCGATTCTCAGGCTCAGACTTTTCTAACGTGGCGAGCCGCTGCTTTAGCTTTCAAAGAACACATTCAGATGGACTTTTCAATGAGCAGAGATCAACTTCAATAGGCTTAAAATCTTAATTTTCCCTGTGAACAATCAAGAAACTTTCCCAGTTAAAGAACAAGCCAATCAAAGTCTGTGGGAAGACGTGGGAGCCGCACAGTGGAGGGGATTTGATGCGGTTCACAGTCCGCTACACTGCTTTCTGTCGCCTGCTTTAAATTTAGGGCAAATGGAGGCAAAGCTCAGGCTCAATCCCTTGTGTGTGATACCAGAACTTTGGTTCAGGATGATTTAAGGCTTCCCTCGGAGGGAAAGACGGGATAACGTTTCCTGTAAAGACCAGAACGAGCAAATGAGCAGAGAGATGAAGGGGAGAAAATTTCCTAGTGAAAATCGAAACATTTCGGCTGGGTCTTCAAGGGCTGTCCCGGACCCCGCTCCACCCGACCCCTGCATTATTTATGAGCGTTGGCACATCTTGAGATTAAACATTTGCTGATTTGTCACGAGGTCTCGCCCATCTCCTTGACATACTAGTTTGGCCGACAGAAAACAGCGTTGCGCATTTAATTGATGAGTACCGCGGCTGGTGACCAGAAGCCCCGGGCTCCCCTCCCTTCTGTCTTCTGCTCCCACAGAGGACGTCCAGAAAGAGGAGAGGAAGACGAACAAGTGGGTGGGGAGACCGGCGTGCATTGGGCAAGGTCACAGCTTCCCATCTGGAGAGGACAGCTTCCTGGAAGTACCCCCCACCCCCACCACAATCCCCTTGCACTTATTTGCGCTCACTCCTCTTTATGTTCGCTTTCACCTTAAAGCACCGACAACATACTTGGAGAAGACAGAGATGGATCGGGAAAAACAGGCCGGGGGAGGGGGAGTCGCGCCGTTTGTCAAAACAGCGGCGGGACGCTAACAGCTGCTGTTTGTGTGAATATTTCGATGCGGAGACAAAGAAAAATGGCAATTTTGAAAGATGAGGGGAAGGGGAGACATGGAGGGAAAAGATGATCCATTCCACCCCATTAAAGCTTCAAATGTGATTTGAATGTACTGTGTGAAATAATTGATTCGGTGATGGGCTTCTCACAGAAAATGAATGAACAGGCACCAAACGTGTTGAGGTTAAGCAAAAAAAGAGTTGAGCAAAGCAAATAAAAAGAGAGACTTTGAGGGCCTACACATTTAATCATGGGTATAAATAATAATCTCTTTAATTTGTAACTTTAGAGATCTTTTAACTTATTTATTTGAAGGATCACAAGGTCTTAAACCAAAAAATCTGACGCTTTTAATGTACCATACTGTATTTTCTTGAGTATAAATTGCATTCAAAGGTACCGGTAGGTTATAATAATAACAATAGAATATAAACAACAGGCTGAAGGTGTACGGTATGCTAATGTGACACACTGATGGCTTTTCTGCGACATGAAGCACCGGCAACGAGCTGAATACTGATATGTCTGATATGTTAACCTAACATATTAACTGTAATTTAGATAACTATGGCATGAAGAACGGGCTCACAAACTCTCCATCTCACTTCAAATCACAACAGTCATTGAATTCCTCATCCCCAGTGTTACTTTTCAACAACTTGTAAACTTTTTTTGGTTTGTTTTTGGTTGCATATTTCCCTACTTGCAGCTTTTTGGGGGGATTTTTGTTCAGTCTTCCTGAGATGTCCTTTTAAGTTACCGTTAATACAGCACAGAGCGCTCTTGTGCGGTTGTCAGTGTGAAAAAAAAGGACATAAGTCGCATGGCAAAACTATGAAAAAAAAGTGTAACTTTCAGGTTAAACTTTCCAGTTAAAAATCGGACCAACTTTCACCCCTGAAGTACATGAAAAAGAATCCCTCAGCATCAGACTAAAATTAGAATGAATCCATTTCCAAACAAATGATGAACCACTGGGCTTAAGTGGCTGCCCTTGTAATCGCAAAAATCTACTTAACCTCCGACCCTGATAAATATTTATTTGACATCAGGGTTCCGAACTTGGCAGCTGCTCTGCTCTGCCTGCCTTCTCTTCATGAAGAAGCTATTATATTAGCCGGGTGCAATTAATCCATTTGTCTCCTTACATGACAGCCTCAAAATATTCACCAGGGTCGGACTGCGCTGACAGGCCGTGCTTATCTTCCACCAGCCGCTTTATAATGGCCCGTGTCAAACGTATGTTTGTCACGTTCCTCTTTATTGATTAGCTGCCAGATTCACTTGAAATAATTAAAAGTATATTTTACATATTTATAAACCCCGCTGCCAGGGTGGCTACTTAATTTTCCATTAGTAAAATGCAGTTTATTAAGTGCACTGGGTGGGCAGACGAGGGGGGGGTTGAGGGTAAATGAGTAATCACCATAATTGTAGACAGAAAGACAATAAGCAGACCATAAAAGCAGGGGTTTTATGACCCATTCTAGCCGTGCTGCCTCTTATCAGAGCTTGTCTTTGCCTCGCTGCCCTCAGATAAGGACGCACCCATCAACCGCGCGCGTCTCCGTCAAGGCAGCGCTGACGTTTTCTGGAAAAAAAGCAGCAGAAAAAGGCTGAACGAGCCCCAGTAGACTGTCGGCTGGAAAATAGAGACTTGAGAGCAGCAGTACATAGGCTGCATACTTTGTCCGCTGAATGCTTTATCGATACCGAGGGCTGCGAGAATTAGTTCTGGCAGACGGAAGGAAGCAGGAATTGCGTGACCTCTGAATAGATTTTCTGCGTTTAATGTGAAAAATGAGCCATAAAGCAAACATAAAAGTAATAATTTTTCTTCAAGGTCTCACCTCCAATCTGTGCGGAGGGAGAGTAGCCAGTCCCCAGAGAGCCGACACACACACACACACACACACACACACACTCCGATGTCATCACTGTGTCACTTGTACAACTTCCCAGGATAATGTTCTGGCAAAGTGCTCCCGTATGGCCCGATGGAGCCCAGCGATCAGCATATGTATCCAGCGATGGCTGAATGGGAAAAACAGCTGAGATGCTCACCGAGCACAGTTGAGGTCCTTTCTGTGGTGGGAGCTGACTATTTTCATTAGAACATGTGTCACATGCAAAACAGTTAATAGTTTTTTAAACCGTTTTACTATGGCTAAGGTAGGGTTTTAAACTGCTGTATATAAATAGTGAGCAGTGAATAAACAGGTCATCCTTGCAGTAACTAGGCCTTTCTAGTCAAAGGATTGTTTTCAGGCATGTTCTTAAACCAACTAGGGGAGAAAAAGAAAAAAAAAGTGAAACGGTTTTAGAAAAAATCTGCTTCAGCTAACAGGTAAAGACCACCCCGGCATTCACACGTGTGTAAATACTAAACAATCCCGAGTGAGTCCTCCAGCAGACAATAGAGCAGCTCTGACATCATAAGACATTTCAGGACGGCTCCTCTGTGTCCCGGTTTGGGCTCTATTCATATGCAGGACCTGGAGCGAAAGGAGCACCTCTGTGCACAAACAGCCTGTTTGTCATTTATAGAAGGAAAACACCCCGGCACCAAAGCGAGCAGCATCAATAGAGAGGCCAGCATTCGTCACTGTGCAGAGATACAGATGGAGAATCTGCGGTGTTCTTTCCCTCTCCAGGGTCCACCACCCACCGCAGGCTGCCATATGTGTTTGCCAAGGCCCTCTCCCACCGCCATTGATTGAGTATTCAGAGTATTGAGCCACCGTGTCTATTATTCATCGGCTGCCTTGAAGGCCTGACTGGATACACAGACAAAACTCTCATTAAAAGTTCCTCTGTCACTTCCTGTGATTTGAAAGCGGCCTGAGTGTTGGAGCCATCCGTCACGTCCTGAAGGAGCCCTTGTCTCCAGAGAGAGCGCGACTGAGACAAAGAGAGAGAGAAAAAGAGGGGAGAGAGAGAGAGAGAGAAAGATGGTTCCGGGCAGGTAAAAATTAAAATGACCGACATTGGACTATAGATAAATGTAGTCATTTAGTCAAGGAATTGAGCTTCGGTTTAGGCTTTCCTTAATTCAGGCGTCCTCCTGGGCAGGAAGGCTACCCTGGAGAAAAAACAGGTTTCCACGGTAAAACACGAGTAATCTATATTGATCCAATCAGATTAAAGCAGGAACAGCAGTTTAGGAGCACTGAATGCAGACTCATTGACGGCCATCGGCGCAAAAAAACCGGGGTCAGGCAGGTCATCATTTTAATCGCTAATATTGTATGTCTGCGGAAACACGACACCAAAAATGTACTATTCTATCCAGCCCGCAGAGCCTTCAGGATAATATCTTCAAAAGCCAAATTAAGGTTGTCAGCTTGATTGGTCAGAAAAAAAGGATCGGACCCAACCTCCACTTAGCATGCTAACATATCCTCTCAAAAAGGTGAGGCCAGACATCCTTTGGAGCTTCATCATCCATCTTTAGTTGGACCAATTTACAGTTAATTTCTCAGTCAATAGTCCATCAAGCAGGATTTTTAGCTAACCTCTAATCCTCATTTAAGAGGTTAGCTTCCTGAACCACCTGATCGGCCCCTTCGTCAATATTTAAAACCCAACGTGGCCCTTTAGGCCGATGCATGCCCAACATCCAGTCTAAACAGTTTAAGATGTTAGTTTTTGTGCGATGTGGGGAGAACAAATGAAGATAGCCAGCCGAGGCTCTGAGAAGGTTATTACAACAAAAATCGAGACGCTTGAATGGGAATCTTTCGCATTTCCAGACATGTCTCAAAGCGAAGAACCAGCAGCACAAGCCCAGATAAATGACCTAACGAAGAAAAAGCAGAAATGGACTTTTCCATTCCATCATCTGCCATCAGAAACCGCTGCTACCTCTCCTAAATTCAACCTTTATTCCCATTTATTGATTAGCTATTTCAAGCAAATCGCCGATGCAGTATAAATCACGCTGTTACCTGGGCCCGCCATCGTGGACTGCTTTCTGGCAGAGAGTTTCCGGCTCTTCCACTTCATTATTCTGAAATCTCCCCAGAATGCGGAGCGAGCGCGCGTTCGTGATTGATCTCAAAACCACTGATTTTATTTCCTTTGAGGAAAATATTATGGATGAGTCTAAACAGCGCATAATAGTCCAAAGCCATGGCAGCGCCTGAGCCTGCCAACAATCCGGAGCCCCTCTCAAGGTTGGCTGCCTCGCTGGGAAATATTGTGCATTAATTTCATTTACTCTCCCCTCCAACATTCAATGGTAGAAGTTAATTAAATTGCTTGTCCATTGTGTTCATCCACTTACAAAGTTAATGATATTGTGCCGGGGAATTAAAGAGCGTTTTATAAAGCGCACGGGATGGGAGCTGGCAGGCACTACATTGCCCAGTTGAACCCTGTCAGTTGGCGGGCTTCTGGAGCCCCTAATTAGCGGTGAAATGGATGCTTCCATCTGCCAATTTCCTGCCACGCTCATCAGTCGTGCAGTCGCTCCTCTAACCTAAGGGGTCTAAAGCAATAAAACCATCACAATGACATCATGAGTCAGACTTTGAAGCAAATTCTTGATGCTACATAGACTTATCTGAGCGTATTGCCCCAACAATCTGCTCTGATAACCTTTTTTAACAATATTAAAATGTGTTATAATCTGATTAATATATGACATGGAAATATTGTCCTTGGTTAGTTTGATTTAAATGTAATGCTCACGTGGTTTGGGCTTCTTTCATCATGTTTAATGTGCTTTTTTTTAACCCCAAAACCAAACAA
Organism: Tetraodon nigroviridis; assembly: GCA_000180735.1. Taxonomy (NCBI): domain Eukaryota; kingdom Metazoa; phylum Chordata; class Actinopteri; order Tetraodontiformes; family Tetraodontidae; genus Tetraodon; species Tetraodon nigroviridis. The sequence goes on from CAAE01015016.1 coordinate 603,079, forward strand.
GTGATGTACTGCTTTTCTCGGTGATCCAACAAGTTAGCATCTGTATTTGCAGATGTCTATTAGCTTTTAGCAACCCGTCACTGGAGAACGGGTGGTTCTGCTGTCTCCTCTGCCTGTCTGGCTGAGGGATCTCAGGGGCTCGTGGTCAGCACAGACGCTGGAGATCAAAAAGACGGACAAGACGTAGTGACGGTCATTTCATGATGGAAATGGATTTAGCTTTGACCAAACATTTCCCATTTTTCAAGGAAAAGCCAAGTAAAAAAATATGTAAAGGAATAGGCAACATCAACTCTGTTTGCTGTTTTGCTCTAATGCAGGGGTGGGCAATGTTTTAGCCTGAAAGGCCACATTGGGTTTTAGATCTTGATGAAGGAGCTGGTCAGGTGGTGTAGGAAGCTAACCCCCCCCCAAATGAGGATCAGAGGTTAGCTAAAAGTCTGGATGATGTACTATTGCTAAGAAGATACTTTGAAGAGCCAGTAAATTGGTCCAACTAGAGATGGATGATGAACCTCCAAATGATGTTTGCCCCCGCCCCCCTTTTTTGAGAATGCATGTTAGCATGCTAGGTGTAGGGGGGTCAGAACCTTTTTCTAAACAATCAAACTGAGAACTTTTTTAATTTGGATTTTGAAGATATTATTTGGAGGGATTAAATTGTTCATGTACCTAGGATTAGGGCATGCAAAACGTCTTGTGGCTAATTTTATAACACAAACCAGCTCGGAAAAGAGGTGCAAAAAAAAGCAACATCTTTTTTTTTAAAGCCCAAAAATTTAACGGCCATTAGAAAGTTCCAGTGGAATTCCTGCTCTTCATGTGAAGTGTCACTGTGTAAATATTACTTTTAGCAGTCAATAAAGAAAATGAAACAAAAACTAAATACAAGATCTTTAAATGACTGGTAACCCCCAGTAACACAATACATATTTGTGAAATTCACCTTTAAATAAATAAATAAATCAATATGAGCAGATTTAGGGGGCAAATTTTAGATTTACATAGAATAGTGTCAGGAATGTTCAGTATCTGAATCAGATGGTAAAATATTGTATTTGACCAGCAGGCCAGACCAGTAACGATTTCATCAGACCAATAAAAACGAGCGCAGACCAACAGGGGAGACGCTCGCCATAGATTCCGTCCCTGCTGAGAAAAAAGGTCAACTTCTCAACCCTAAACACATCTGACATCTGCAATTGGGCATGAAAAGACTTTTTCTTTCTTCAAAGGAAATAATCATTTGAGAGCAATCTTCAAATAAACCGTTGATCTCGGAGGCCGGCAGCTTAAATGACCACTTTCTTTAAATAGCTGCACTGTCTGGGATTGACAAAATCATCATTTTAAAAGGGGGATATGAAGATGATGAATATTTGCTTTATTAGATTGCTCCTAAAGATGAAAAATCAAAGTCTGAACAATTGAGGTATCCATTAGTAATTAAAGTGACATTACCTCCTCTCTTTTCTGAGGCCAGTGCTTGCTTGCCAGACTCATTATTCAATTGTTTCAGATGCTGGGGGATAAAATGCCTTTAATATACTTATGCTCATTAATGTAAATCATATTTGGCTATGGATGTCCAATAATCAAAAAGAATATTTCAACTTATAATTCCCTCATCTGTAAAGTATTCCCATTAGGGGGAGCGGCCGATGTAAATGACAGATCTTTGAGTTCATTGATTTTTTTTTCTTTTCCTTCTTCCTCATCTCTGCCGTTTGGAAAGGCTGCTAATGTTGTCATGGACTGTTCATCAATCTATATTCTTATCTGACTTAATATTAAGCCTATTCATGCGTCCTCATTTGTAAAAGAACTGATTAAGTTAGGCTCATTCAGGAAGCAGAAGAATTAGAATTAGAAGCTGTCCATTCTGCTTCAATCAAAGAAGTTTACCGAATGTTTATAAAAGTCTATCAATACCCATTATTTAAAAACATATTACCTTGTTTTACTTGACTTTTGTCATTTACTCTTTACTTTATTACTATTGTTGTTATTACTATTATTATTACATCAGAGCCCAGTGTCTTGACCATTTCAAGACTTATTGAAACACTCTGTACCTGCGGATGGTAAATACAAACAATCAATGTTCGGGTCAACGTGGCCATTGACGTAGGTGACTATGGACGTCAGGTAATCAGTATTGAGCAGAACTCCTCTCCTGAAGGATGCTGGGACAGCCGTCAAAGCTGTGATGTCAGCAGGAAAAGCGATCAGTCAGCCGCTGTCCACAGGCAGCTTTGATTGTGTCCCCTGCTGCCCGCGGTTGGCTCCGGTGGCCTTGTAATGACAAAGGTGCAGCCTTGGCTGCCCAGTGAGATACAGCTCTCTCGCCTCTAATGAAATATATCAGTTTGCTGCATCTTAGGGACATTACATTGTCACTTGCGAGAAGAAATTCATCAGGAAGGGCCTCGTTCCTCTATATCAGGAGCCTTCCTTCCCCCTTAGTCCGAACACAACTCTTCCTAAATGAAAGCAACGGTGTCTCCATCATGAGCCATCCCGTGAAGCATCTGTGAATTATGACGGCCTCCACGGTACAATCGATGGCGGTTTACAGTCCCTCCCTGGACCCACAAACTGGAGCATTCTTCTGGAAATCAAAGTGAAGAACGGCCATAAGGGTTCACTTCTGAGGTCAGATTTGTTAGAAAAACATGATTTTTTTCGTTTTTCCTCCCCATTGATGTATTAAAAAAAAAAAAAATAAGCTGCTTTCTGTCTGTATTCTGTCGGGGTATGAGCAGAGGCGTTCTCCGAGCACAACAGTGAGCACAGGAGCGTGAAGCTTTAGAGGAGTCTGCAAAAACACACACGGCAGCTCGTCTCGGGCTAAGACGCCGGTCCGGTGGCTCTTTGTGGCCGTCTTTGTCTTTATGTAAAAACCAATGATGTGTTATGTAAAATTCCCAGAGGCTTGATTTAAATGGTTGGATATCCTCCATGCTAGCTTAGTTATACTCCAGTGCATCGGCCCTAAGAGCACATGGACGCTGCCTGAAAAAGAAATGTAAATGCAGCCTCAGCTTCTTAGATAACTGAAATTATGTCATGGCTCTTTTTCCTCGTAATCTATTATTGTAATAATAATAAATTTTAAAAAAAGAGTGAACAATGGTGTGTGGTTCTGCGCAGATGTTTCTTTTTAGCGGTGCAATCTCAGCATCCAGCCTTTCCGTCTTAAAGGGCAGCTTTTCGAACAGAGGTCCTGTGCCAGGGGTCGGAATGGCAGCCGGCTCTCCTGTAAATATGTCGCCAACAGAAATGTGGGAGGAAAAGAGGATTTGGAGGGGCCCCTGCAGGTTGAGCTCTAAGGTCACCCCCTTTTTCGAGGGCTCACGGATGACCGAACAGTACTGTATTGTATATCATTATGTTACAAGGAAATGCAGAATGTACAGTGTTTTTGTTTGAGCAAAACCATCTGTGCATGAATATTTATTGAATGCTGCCATTAAGTCAGGAACCTTTGCACAACATCCTGATATCAGCTAATGCCATATTGAAATTGTGACTAAATCATCTGGGATAAGTAAAAACATGGAAGAGTCTGGGAACGTGGGCAGAGTCTACTTGTTTAATATGTTTGTATATGTCTCTCTCTCCCCTTGCATTTATTCTCTCTGTCCAGCCCCCACTTCTTCTCCATTATTGTCCGACCAGCTTTCAGAAGGATGGTTCCTCCTTTCAAGCTCGGTCCTGCTCAAGGGTTCTTCCTGTTAAAAGGGAGTTATTCCTTGCCACTGTGCTTACCTGAGGGTTCTGCCTCTGTAAAGCACCTAGAGACAATTTATTTGTAAGAGAACCTATATAAATAAACAAAATTGAACTAAATTAGACTGATTTGAATACCTAACTTGGCCAAAAAGTTTTTGGTTTTGCGAAAACCTAGAACTATCAGACACAGAATTAAATTGTGGTTGCAGTGTGGTGTTCCAACACCTAAGAACCTTGAAAAAAACAAGTCTTCTCAAGGAGCAAGATATATGGGGGGCCTGATTAGCCAGAATCTACCAAGAGTTAGTGTTCTCTGCCCCTAACCCCAACCCCAACCGCTAACCCCGAGTGCCCGAAAGCTCCTCAGTACTTCTCAAGATAACCCTCAGGTTTTTATGGTCAAGAGATGTTTCATCAAATGTCCAATTTGATTATTCTAAACGTACTACTGATTGTCTAAAACAGCCACTTAGATCTTTCCAATTTAGAGAAGGAGCAAACTGAATTTTCTAAGTTATAGTCTAGTGCAATTTATGTTATTTTCCTTATTCATGACGCAGTTTTTCGACTAATTCAGCCCCAGAGGTACCTTTAGTTTAAAAACACGGTACACCTTTATTAAAACTACAACACAACTACTATAAGTTGCTCAGAAAAATAAATCGCATCATGATCTGTTCTTGTTTAGTCTTTCTCTGCACGGTATATTTTTTAATAATTTTATATTAGAAGTTCAAGCTCACTTTTATTAAAACCACAAAACAACTACTGTATTTTTTGGGCTACAGGTCGCACCTGAGTATAAGTCGCACTGCAACCAAACTATTAAAAAAAATTGAAACGCAAATGAAAGCTTGAAAAATAATATATGCATTTCTCCAAAATTACAGTTAGCTGGAGCTCTTTCTATGTCACTACCACCAGACTGGATATCTGGCAGGTTTGATGTCCAGTTTTGTGCCTGCGACTCCGTGTGAGGCGTCAGTAGGGTCATTACTCGAGTCTCGGGGTACTTAGGTTCAGTCATCAAGCAAATTAGTGACTCACCCCGATTTAGGTGAGAGCGAGTCATGGCCTTTAAAATGCCAAAAATGGTGTAGTGTAAGGTTTAAGTATCATGAAGCTGTGATGTCTCTTTTGGTGCAGTTTAGGATTTAAGACTCTATTATTTTTTAAAAGGAGCAAAGACATTTTCTTAAACAAATGTAATTATGCAGTGAAAATGAAGAGCCCAAATTTAACCAAAAGACCGTAACATCTGATCTAATTAAAGGGCTCTTTAATGAGTTGCTAATTAGCTACAGCATGGAACACAGAGGGTGCTATTGTAGCTTGAACTTGTGCAGAGACCCTGCCGACTCGCTCATCTTCTGTGTTTGATTGGTTCCCACTTGAGAAGCATTAGTCGCTGAAATATGGTTATGCTTTGCTCGGGGATGTTTGTGAAGTCATGTTTCAAATGAGGCCGTTCTCCGCTGTCAGGTCGACACAGCCCAACGTGCAACATAAAACAAAAGTAACAAAACTAACCAACGCTTGGGTGAGGGAGTGTCGTACCGGCCAATGTTTGCTTGATCAATCGCATGCGTTTTAGCGTGGGCTTGAAACTGCCCGAAGACAATAGATCAAAAGCTAATATATGCACTGGCCTTTAACGAGCCCACGGTAAGTTTCATCAAGCAGACTCGTGAGATCTCGGAGAAACGCGCCGCCTTTTTGTTTGCCAAGCACCGCCCCTCATCTGCGAAAGCCTGTATGCCGATGACCTCTGGAACCGCACAGCGACTGCATTAATTTCCCCAACAAAAATCAATCGGCCGTGGAATGGGACGAGGGGGGAAGGCCCTCGTTATTACGCCCGGCAGACACACCCACACCCTCTGACTGGGAGAGTATGGCTCCTTTTACGGGTAATAGTTTAACAGGGAAGGCTGCTAGAGGACAACGAGATTATTTAGCTTCCTTGACCCCAAAGATGAGTCATTCCAAATAAACAAACGCATGCACGATTTAACAGGTTCAGCAAAAAGCTTGGTACAATCTTCAGATTATTTGGTGGGATTTTTTTTTGGAGTAATCACAAACAAGGATGCATGTGGGAATAATTGAAACGATGACTCTGCTGATGTTTGTTTGATTCAGTCAAGGGCAGGAGAGGTCATATGACCACTACATTTCACTTCTAGCCAGAATTTTAGTTCATCTTGACTTGGAAAATGGAAAAAAATGTCAGCAATTTTTTTCTAATTACCGTCAGTGGTTTGACCCCATATTTGCTAATGGAGAGTAAATAAAAAGGGGTTGATAACACAACAAATGTCATGAGTTTTTCCACATGAAGTCCAATCGAAACATGACAGCGCTGGCTAGGTGTTTACAGATCTGCCTAAAGTGCATGAGAGGGCAGGTCCAGACTTGTGACCGAAGCTTGTGATACCATTACTCCCACTGCAAACCGTGGATCAGCAACTCAGAGAGGAAACGCAGCGCGTGTGCGTTCAAAATGGCCTATGTGTTTAAGATGTGCTACACAATACCTGCTAATTCTATTAAGTGCTTCGGTGGTGCGGCGGTGTGGTTACAGGTTGATGTAAATGGACGGCTGGTTGACTAAACATTGCAATAGCATTAGAATAAGGTGATTGGATGACGGAGTGAGGCAGAAGGCCTGAGCGTGGCCGCCCAAGGTCTTGCCAAGTCCATTACCTGTATTGGAGACGTCTTGATATCTGTCATGGTGAGTTGCCAGCCAAGAAAGAAAAGAGCTTTGTTGTTTAGCTTCCATTGTCAGGATGGCTTCCACCTCGTAGCATCTACTAAGTAATGCAATCAAATGATGACCCCCCCCCCCCCCCCCACACACACACACACAGTGCTGTGATGCATCTGAGCTGCTTTCCCAAAACAGCAGTAAGCTTCTGAAGAAGACCAGACCTCAGGGGCATTTTTGGGGCTTTTTTTTTACCAAGTGAACTAAGCAGTGACTGTTTACAGCCCCCAGCCTGAGTTTAATGTTGACTGTGATGTTTTGATACAAATATTTTATCAACACAATGTGACACAAGATCTATTATATTAAGTGAAGTGATCTGTATTCTGGAAGGAATCTTTCCATCTTGTTTTCCAACAGGCTATTTTATGTATCTTTAAAGTATATGCATGAAATACAACAATAACTAATACCTGCAGGTTTAAGGAGATCATTCATAACCAAAATTTCTAAATAAAATGAAAAAAGTCTATTTGTTGTTTATCAGGACAATTCAATTAAACTCAGTTTTATATAGTGTCTCTTACAATAAAATTGTCTCTAGGTGCTTTACAGAGGCAGAAACCCAGGGCTTGAACCCCCAGGAGAAGCACAGTGGCAAGGAAAAGCTCCCTTTTAACAGGAAGAAACCTTGAGCGGGACCAGGCTGACAAGAAGGAACCACCCCGCTAAAAGCTGGCTGGGTAAAGGAGGACAAAAAGAGGAAGACGGGACAGAAGAACAGAGAGTAAAAAGGAGAGGGAGAGCAAGAGAGAAAGAAAGAGAGAGAGAGAGAGAGAGAGAGAGGGAGGGAGAGAGAGAGAGAGAGAGAGAGAAAGAGAGAGAGAGAGAGAGAGAGAGAGAGAGAGAGAGGGAGAGAGAGAGAGAGAGAGAGAGAGACTGGGAGGGAGAGAGAGAGAGAGAGAGAGAGAGAGAGAGAGAGAGAGAGAGAGAGAGAGAGAGAGAGAGGGAGGGAGAGAGAGAGAGAGAGAGAAAGAGAGAGAGAGAGAGGGAGAGAGAGAGAGAGAGAAACAAATAGGTCCAGCAGGAAAATCTTTTTGACAAATGCTTTCTTTGTCTCGCAGAAATAAAGTATTTAGTCAACATTCCTCCCATCTTTCCAGGCCTTGTTCTTTTCAGGGTCTTTTTCTCTCTCTTGCACACGTACGTGCACTGATTAAAACTGCATGTGTATAGTGCGATTGTTTGAGTGTGTTCATTGGAGACGCGTGTCAAAAGGTTGTTTCCACCGCTGTAATGACTCCCCCGTGCAGTGCTTTACCCGGAGAGCCACGCGCACCGGCTTCAAGAAATTGCTTTGATTTAATGTAACAATTCCTCCCCCCCAATATCCACCAAGACGTGCGTGACACCAGGCGTGAGCAGGGAGATCGATTCTGAAAGAAAACTGCCATCTTCCGCAGATGGGCCCAGAAAAATCCGCACCTCGCTATTCCCATGGGGGGTAGGGGGGGGAGGCGATTAGAAGTTGGTGGTTTGCTGGAGGAGTCTCACCCTTGCTCCCTCCTCTGGCAGATGACAACAGGTACGGGGTAAAGAGGACCCGGGGAAGGGATGGATACACATATACACTTAAGCAGGAGAAAGGTCAGCCAGCCTGAATGTGGCAGGCAAACAGGCAAAGATGGTCTGGGGGTGCTGGGGATGAATCACAGGAGAATTGGTGCATGGCAGTGAATGAATAACCCACCATGGCTCCCCAAACCCCATTATTTCCTTCCTCCTCTGATGGGGCTTGAAATTCATGTCTGCGCATGTTGCTAGTTCATTAGAGCGAGGATGTCATTTCTCTTCTGGCTGTAGCAGGACAGGCCAGCCGGGCCCCAGGAGGACCCGGCCCTGTTTAATTCCACATCAACCGCTCCACTGAGGGCCTTCGCCTCAGCTCGTATGATCAATACTATATCAGCGTAAATTAAAATGACAATTTTAAAGTAATTAAGCACGTTAATGCTCAATTTGAAAGTCGTTTCTCACTCGGGCCGAGACAGGTGGCTGAATTTGTGCAATATCGTCTGTTTGTGGTTTCTCGTTCTTCTCTGAACAGGAGTGGGGAAACATCAACCACGTCCACAGTGACAGGTAAAAATATTTTAACTGGCACTGTCGCGGACACCAAGAGGAGGCCTCGACAAAAGCAGATTAACTCTCGGCCCATGCCAGCCCAGATCCCCCTCCAATTTCTGAGCAGCATAACCCAATTGGTAAAATCAGATTTGGACAACCAAACCCAATTAGGGCCGGATTAGATGAGAAGTGGGAGGGAGGAAAGCGTTTGCAGTGGGAGGCAGGAAAAATGGAGGTGGGAGATGGCGTGGGGGGGGGGGGTTAAAAAGAAACATTACACAATAAAAATGCACTTAACTATAGAATGAAGCCACGCAGTAACTGTGTGATTGGATTAGTTTTGTCTCCCACCTGACTCGCTTTTGAAAGCCTATTTAGTCTCATGCTTGGAGTAAAATAAATAGGAGAAATGCTCTGTGTGTGTGTGTGTGTGTGTGTGTGTGTGTGTCTCCTGAGAAGCGAGGTGACGTGTAGGTGAAAAGGAAATAAAATGATCACATTGTTGGTTATTATTATGACAGGCTCACAAGCCACTGACGAAGCCGTGCACTCCATCCAAACCGGAGTCACCAATTCCAGCCAATCGCAGCAGCCCGGGGCCACAAAGCTACACCTTACCAGCTGATACTGGTCCCCGGCATCATTAAAAATAGGACTGGCATTTTTGTAGCTGCCCTTTGGCATTATAACCTGCCAAGAGTAGGGCTGAAACGATTATTCAAATATTTTTAGTAACGCAATTACTAAAGTCTTTGATAAAAATGATTTGTGTGGAAGAATTGTTTAGATTCGGTCCCAGATCCTCATTTCTGTTGCTGCTTCCGCTGCTGATACGTCAACAAAGTTCGATGTGAGATGCAGATTGCAAGGAATTTAACATTAAAATGTGTCAAAATGTGTCTACTGAAGATGCAGTCAGCATAGCATCATAGCACATCACTGCTGCTGCAGCACGTCCAAAGAAAACATCCGTATCCGCTAAAAGTCTGCAGATCAGACGGGACACAGCAAGCTGAGCTAACAATAATTAGCAACAATTAACAGAAATCAGTGTAATCATGATTGAGCGAAGTCTGTGAACTAACACACTCTGTTATTAGCTCTGTGGAAATGTTGATTCACAACTTTAATTAATGCAGTGGCTAATGTGCTAGTCAGCATGTTTTCCCAAATCAAGTTTTTGCTTAAGATAATTATAATGTAATAATATTCCATTGAAAATAAAGTGTGATTGTGACTTTGTTAAAGCCTGAACTTCATTTAGTTAAATTCTAACTATTATTATTAGGTATAATTCTTATCCAATTACTCAATGAACCACCATAACAATTTATGTAATACCGTATTTTCACAACTATAAGGCGCACTTAAAACACCGAGATTTTCTCAAAAATCGATAGTGGTGCCTTATAATACGGTGCACCTTGTGTGTGGACTGAGTTCCAAAATCTGCTGTGTGCCTTCGGTGGGTGCACTACGATAAACGCCCATCGATTAGCGGCACACCTCTGCTGTATATTCAGCAGCGGTATAATCGCTGTAACCGGGCTTTTAAAGTCAAGTTGCGCGCTGCGTGGGAGCGCTGGATGACGGAAGGTGAACACTCTTTTACAAAGACTATGAGGCAGCGGCGGGCAAGTTATGCCACCATATGCGGGTGGATCGTAGACGCATGGGCTACGATACCGTCTTCATGTATTGTGAGAGCTTTCGCAAAAGCCGGCATTAACGTTAAAGCGGAACCGGTCGGCGAGTCTGATTCAGATGATGAAGATGAGGAACTCGGGATGTTGGACACTGAAATAGCGCTGCTTTTTAATTCAGATACAGAAGATGAAAACTTTGATGGTTTTGTGGCAGAAGAATGAATATTTAATTCAATAAATGTGTCGAAACTCACTGTTTTACTTCGGTTGTCGTTTTATACCGTATGTTTTAGCATGCGCCTAATATGCCTTATGCATGCGCCTTATGTATGGCTTAAGTACAGAAATAAACCCCGTAACTGAGACTGCGCCTTATAACCCGGTGCCTTATGGTCGTGAAAACACGGTACTTGATTTTCAACTTAGTCAATTTCAGCAGCCCTACTAAAGACTCAACTAGGCTAACCATTTTTTTTCTTCGCTAAAGCTCCTTTCAGGAGGTTTATTCTGATCAGGTACAGTGGTCAGAGATGTCTACATGTGTGCAAAATTAAGATTTTTTTCTTTTTTTTAGGATCAGGTGGCAAAAATGATGCACTAAATTGCTTCATATTCTCAACTGTCGGAGCCGTCTGGAAATTGTGAGTCGCTCGGGCAGATTTCATCTGTCTGCTGAGCAAAGGAGACGTATGTCATCAGGACAGAGTTACCGCAGCACTGTCAGACACGCACGGCCCTGGTTCCGTCCTGACTTGGCATTTTGGACGGTTAGAAAAATTTAACGCAAAAGCAAATTTCAAGTTCATTTTCCCTAAATGAACAGTTGGACTGAGAGCTATTAAAGCAGCAGAATCAGGGCGGCGTGTCCTCAGCGACGCAGGCCGATGAATTATTAAATACATGCCAATAGTGAACAGACAGAAAGCATCCCAGCTGAAAAACAAGGGTACCCTTTGGGTATTGAATTAGCAGGGTGGGTCACTGCTTCGCATGCTTGATAACTCAGGGTAAAGGACATGGAGGGGCTGGAGGCAGGCTTGGCATGGTATCGCCCTGCGTCCGGGCTGTCTGATCCATCATGCTGCCTGTTGACCGCTGTTTGCACAGCCAACCCATATTAATTATCAGCTCATTTGGGAAAAGGGAGGGCGGGGGGGGGTGTCCCAGGTGCGGTGTGGACGGTGGGCGTTACGTCCTCTTTGATCAATGGTGAGCAATCATTCCAGGAGAAGTCCGCCGAGGGTGATTAAGGTCAATTCAGCCGTGGCCACTCGCCATCTTCTCCAGGCGTGGATGAGTCAATGAGCGGGAGGTGTGGGGAGCAGAAGGCGTCAGGCCGGGGCAGCTGCTTTTTATTGTTGATTGGATTAGGGCTCAAACACAAAGGCTAAACCCTTTCTCTAATGCCAAATGGATAGTTTTCTAGATTCTCTTAAAGCAATCTGTTTCTTTCGTCAATTTAAAAAAATGGGCGACAAGTTGCGTTCCAAACCCGCTGGACAACTAATCATATAGTCAATTCCCCAACTGGAAAAGAATTAAACAGAGGTGAAGAGTTTATACTGCATCCAACCACCGGGGGGTCATCTATGTAAATTTAAACTCTGTGGCTCATCAAAATTGTTTCAGTCTGAAAAACAAGGGCAAAAAAACAAACACATATTTTTAAGTTTCAGATGTAACTAATTTCTGGACTAAAGGTCACACTTATTTATCCATACGTGCAACGTATAGATAACAAATCTGCTAATTAACACTAAAGGACATGACCAAAGAGTAAACATACCCTACAGCCCTAACAGGGCGGCCTCTGCTTGTGACAACTACCGCTATGTGCTACTTCTGTACCACCGAAAACTACTTAAAAACAACTGAGAAATACTAAACACAAATACCCCCAAAAGAAAATCCTATTTACAGGAATGAAGAATTCATTGGATTAAACTATGTAGAATGACATGGAGATGTTGGTAAACTTGATACGTATGGTTTTTTGTTTTTGTTTTGTTTTTTTATCATACCTGACACCTGTTCAGCCTGCTGTTCTAAACTCTAGTGTTATTATTTAGAACTTGCCTTTCCAAATGAAATGTCTGTTCTTAATGTTGGATTTTGTAAAATAATATGAATTATAGTCCATAGTGACTTATATGTTTTTTCTCCTTTATGATGCATTTTTTGACTGATATAATGTATACTCCAGAATGACTTATCAGCTGAAAATACCTAAATTGCGTAATTTAAAAAGAATTGAAGATTATTTTCTATCATGTGTAATTTTAAAAAGACTGCTGATTTTTGGTGGTGCATTTGGCTAAATGGTGCTCTGTTGATATGGCAGTGGCTTTAAATATAATAATAATCAATGAATGTGTATTCTACATTCTCAATGAATGTGTATTCTTCTCTATTAATGTATTTATGTCTATCCATGACACCAGCGCTGAGGAAAAGCCACGTCAAGAGTAAAACATAACACTCAGGTTTCTTTGGATTTGCTGCATGAATCATAAAAGGCAATTTTGAAATTACGCATATTAAAATTGCTGCAAAAGACATATAAAAAAGCTTGAAAATGGCATCTGGATAACTTAACAAGAGTTGTCTGTGATGTTTATGTTTTGAATCGATAGACATACAGTAACCATTGGTAACTACAGCATTACCTACTGTCCTAGAGCTGTACAACAGATATGGCACAATCCATTATTTATTTTGAAGGGTGGTCTTCTCCTGTGGCTTTAGATGTTATTTACCTGTGTGTGTGTGTGTGTGTGTGTGTGTGTGTGTGTGTACTGGCTGGTCTGAGGGGATTGCTGAGAAGCTTATTTTATTCCTTGGAGAGCGGGACTACGAGAGCTGAGAGGGCCCTCGATGGCCAAGAGGATGATGCAAATCAGAAGTGAGAGATAAACTAATGGCGGTATAATGGCCGCTGACGACCGGCAGCAGATGAATCAATGCGTTTGGTACAGTGTGCAGGTAAAGGATGAAGACCAACATGCGCGACATGTGTGAGGTGCGACTGGTCCTATGTGTCCATGTTGTCGAATATCCTTACCAACAAGCAAACAGGTGTCCTTGGTAAAGGAAAACTGATCACGAATAATAAAAATACATCGCAATTTTCAAGTATTGTAGTTTATTGTAGTCTGCCCTACTGAGGAGTTTACTTTCTGACAGACTCTACGATCTGACATCCGCCATTTAGGCCAGATAGGTATTAACCTTCTCTGGATGGATGAGGGGAAAGTGGGCGTCATAAAATGCAATTGACTGGGACACGTGACGGCTTTTATCATCCGACTAAATGGAACATGTGATCTCTGATATGTCAGAATACCAATTTTGAGCGTGTCAAAAAAAAAAAAATTTCAATTTCGCTAGGGAGTGGCCGCAGAGTCCGCCTGCCCGGGCCTGGCCTCTCCCCTCTCATTTTCATCGCTGCCCACTCGGCGTGGTCATTCATCAGGACCCCGGCAGAGGACACCTCCCGCCTTCTCACAAATGCATGAAGCAAGCAATAAAATTAACCTTGTGGCAATTGTTTTCCCACCCGTTTGATGGCGCCGTGTCAGCTCATCTGTTACAGCGGGGAAGTGGAAGGGAGGGGTCGGCGGGATTTGGGTGGAGGGGGGGGAGATAGGTTTTACCTGAACGGGGGCGAACCCATGCCTGATTACAGAGTTTGATGATCGATTGATCGCGGCTGGGGAGCCACCGAAAAGACAGAGCTCGTTGATTTGTGTCTGGAAATGCTAGCGTGTTCGTTTGGTCGAGGATTACAGTGAGTAAGGCTTAACATCAAGATGGCGAGGTGTTTATGTCCCTTCCTCTGAACCGGCCCCGCTACCGGGGTAGGGACGAGCGACACGGGAGGAGGGAGGAGGAGGGGGGCGGGGGATAAAAATCCTTCACACGGTGTTTATTTGCTCTCAACACCTCCTAAGCGATCAATATTTTTAATTTGGGTCCGAGTTATTATTTTTCACATCACCACGCCAGGGAGCAGAGTAAAGTGGCTCATATTTTAGCCCTAAAAAGATCGATATGACAGGCTCACCTTCATTCTGCCCCCTCTGTGGCTGAAGAGGGGGTGGGCCGGTATAATGGACGGTGGAGAGGAATGCCAGGCCCGCCTCGTGCTGGAATCACATCATTATCTGTGGCTGGAGACCTCCAACTCCACATTCCACCCACCTCCACATACTTACACACATTCTTGTCCTATCTTTGTGAGGACTAACCATCCCAACCAACTCCCCTAAACCAACTCTAACCCCAACCCTAAAATCAAGGTTGAACCTTCATAAAGGCCTCTACTTCCCAAATATCCCCTCACTTTGCTAGCCTTCTTGAGTGTGCGCGCATGTGTGTTTGTGAGAGCAGTTCCTGCCCAGCGGGAGGCCGGCCACCCCCTCCAACTTCTCTCCTTGCGATCAATGCATCAATCATTCGACCTCTTTACACAATCTATTAATTATATCTACATTTTCAGTCCAAATATTCCCAGGCGAGGAATGCCCACTCTCTGCGCCTCATAACTTATATCTGATGGCAGATTCATTGATTGTCACTCAACTCATGTCCTGAGTGTGTGTGTGTGTGTGTGTGTGTATACGGTTTTGTCACCCCTATACGTGGTGTGTGCACTTACGTCTGCCCTGTGAGCGTGACGGATAGCCGGGGAGAGTTATGGCGTGCCGACATTACGTTCTGACATGTACTCTATTCAAGTGGCCCCTGTTGGTGGCGTACTTCACACCGTATTGGAATAAAAGCTCTCTTGGATTAAGTTAGCAATATTTTAAGCAGTTTATGTGTGGGCTGTGGCCTTCTTAAACACAGGGAGGAGGGATGATGTCGCTAGTTAACCCTCTGCGTGTAAAACCGACCCCTCCCCGATGACCCCACTTTCTCTACAAGCTGGTTTTTGTTCCATCGTAAAAATATGAAACAGGTGAGTGGAAAATGTCGCGTTAAAAAAGGCGATAAACGGGAGTATTTCTGGGCCCGGCGGTCAAGTTGCTAACAGCCAGAAGCCGTCATCGCACAGTTCATAAATTCCTGCGCGACCACGGCGGTTTGGATGATTGCATTACGACTCACAACAAAGAGCGGAAGAGCTGCTGGCAGCTAGTGACGGGACCCGTCCGCAACAACCTGCTCAGGGCCGGGAAAAAGAAGCAAGCGCTCGTTCCGAATCATTTTCTGACACTGGCAATTTTGGCTTCTCGGACACTCAAACAGTGATTGCATTTTCGATTTCAAAATTTCATTCCATTAAATGTGGATTGAGTCCATTTTTAAAAGTATCCGAATAGCAGCGGTTTTTGATACTTAGCGAGTCAGCAGGCAACGGAATTAAAGAAACATTCAATTTTTGTCTTGGGATCACTTTTGAAATACATCTGAGGGGTATCCAGCTTTGCCTGCAACTTGCATCGGCAGATCAACAAACACATCATGTGATGTCATTTGGATCACCACTTTGGCCCCACCTTTTTGAGAGGACATGTTAGCATGCTAGGTGAAGGGGGGACTGAACCTTTTTCTCACCAATCAAGCTAGCAAACCTCTTTATTTGGCTTTTGGAGAAGTGATTGTGAAGACTCTGTGGACCAGATTAAATAGTTTACTGGGCCACATGTGGCCCCCGGGCCTCAGTTTGCCCATCTCTGACATTACTTCCCCAATAAACAAGCTATAGTTTCTTTAAATTAACTTTCGCTGTCTTTATAAAGTTATAAGGATATTTACTGTTGCCATCTTCACAATTTTGTTTGCATGCAAGCTTATTTACCGCATACTAAGACCTCCATCACTACCATTGATATTTCCTCCCCGAAGACTGCGTATTGATACTGAAGTTCCAGTCAAACAGCTACCAAATGTCATGTCAATTCAGAATGTGAAAAAACCCCACACACCAGACCAGGGGCAGCCACAAACCGTCTCCATCAAAAAGTGATCCTCTAAATATGGAGATGGTAAAAGAGAAACAACAAAATTCCCAAGATATTTCCATCTCTTTAACCTCTCAGGGTGAGTAATAAACATGGTTGAGCTCTGGTCTTACACAATAAGGACACACAGAAAGACACATTCACCTGTTGGACTCTGTATGCTACACACTCCTAATTTGCACTACTGCACGTTTTCTGCAAGGTGTCAGCGTCTCATATCTCCATCGCACATTGTGACAAGCTGCCACTATTTCAAGTTTCTGTATATTCTGTTATCTTCTCCAGTGACCAAGTTATTTTATGCCGCCATCTTTGAGACGGATTGTCGCCTGACCTCCAGCACGTCTTTAATATTCGTGACGCATGTTGGTGCGCGCTGCTTACACACCCCGATGCGCCCTCTGAGAACCGAGGGCAGAACACGTACGTGCACGCACAAACCTTTGTGTAAAAGCCGACGGCGGCGGCAGCGGTGGCTTCGTGTCAAACCTGGGAGCCTGATTTATCCTCCTCTGCTGCACAGCCCAGACATGATGCGCGCCTTTAATGTCCCATTAAAATGCCCTGGAAGAACAGAAGCCGAGGAGGTAGCGCGGCCAGCTGAGGGACCCCCTCCGTGGATGTGGACGGCTTGATTACACTGTCTGACACCTCCAGTTGTGTGTTAGTGTGTGTTACTCTGTCACGCTCTACAGACGCGACAGTGCACGTGTGCCAGGATGTGGTTACAGCGTGGATGACACAGGCTGCGGCTCCGGGGCAACGATAAATATTAATGGCCAAGGAGTGAACTGGGAGTTGAGTTATCAGGGCGGGCCTTCCTAATTGACATTTTACCTGCTGTATACCTTAAAAAGGGCTGTAAAACTGCAAGGCTGCTGGGGAGAGGTGTCAGTCAAGCGCTTTCCCCGCCGACGCTGCCTCCCCTGGGAGCAGAGGTGGAGCCGGCCTCCTCAGCCTCAGCATCAGGACGGTGATCAGAGACGAGGAGCAAACACAGGCGGCTTCATCAACTATTTCCTTTGTCAAAGCTGGAAATATTCCAGACCCTGTTTATTTGGGTTCTAATTCATTTGTCAGAAAACGGTACCTAAAAACATAAATTAAACTTATTTGATGTTATCAAATTGGTAGTTTCCATCCGATTAAAACTCCAAAAACCTAAAAAGATTTAATTTGCAGTTGATAGAGCTGCCTGAATTTTTAAGGGGATTAAAGTCGGGCTGCAGTGTATTTTCATGCAAAAAAAACATCACTTTTACCGACACTAAAAGTCTATTTTTTTCATACAATCACCAGAGTTACATCAAAGATCCAAGCCTTTTCTGGAAAACAACAATGGATTTTTCAATTCAAAAATATGGAAAACACTGTCATACAAAGAGGAAGAGTGCAGAGAAGAGGAGACAACAAACAAACATCCCCCGAGTAGAACAAAAAAATATATATACACCAAAGATTGAACCAATGTGAGCGATTTCATTTCATCAAATGGAAATGGCAAGCCCTGTGTGACGAAGACCGCAGAGTCTATTCATATTTACCGATGGCAGAATTTGAATAGCAACATCATAGAAAGCGCAGCCCTTGTGTGTCCCTTCCCACCAGCCCAGCTCCATTTGACAAAAATAAAAACACAAGACAAAGGTTAATCTATAGTCAAACACTGTTAAATAAACAGCTCATAATGCAGCGCTTATGTGCAATGGCAGAAAATTATATTTTCTAAAGGCCAATGTTTGTAATTTTTTTTTGAAAAGAGCAAATGTGACTGGGTTGCTTCTGTGATTTATGAGCATTCCGTGGAGGTGCAGTGTAGCGGAGTGATAATACAGGAGGAGAACCGGCACACACAAACCAGGAGTCAAACTGGGTTGGGTGCACAGGAATCAATATTTGTATTGTATGTATTGAGGCTTTTTTTTCCCACATTTTCCAGGTATCATGGACATAATCACATGACGCACCTGTAGTCTGTAAATGAGGCCTAACAGTGCTTTTATACGCGTGGTCGGTGAACAGGCTCAGCCGTGAGGGTTTGGCGCCACCCAGTGGCCACAATAAAAACACAAACTATCCTTAACGGAATTAAATTCAGCGTTAACAGCAAGTAAAAGTTATATTATCGAAAAAATATTAGTAATAAGAACATTGAAAAGTCCAAAAAAAAACTAATTATTTACTATGGAAAGAATTATTTCTAGAAATCCACACAAGAGGAATAAAAGAGTATTCATCGCATTTAATTTCCAGGAAGATTTTGAAATATTATTTGATTATTATTCGATATATTCGATGTAAATGCTGACATTGGGTCTGACAACTTTAAAGTCACAATCATCACCATCGCTCTCCATAATCCATATTAGCGTTATCATCATCATCGATCATCATCACACAAGCAATGCAAGATCATTTAGGGAGGTCAACGAAGAAAAATCAAACTGTTCAGCAGAAAGAAAGAAAAACGATGGCTCTAGAATAAGGTGCGTAAAACCATACATTTTAAGAAACAAAAACGATGCTCTTTAAGAGGCGGCTCAAAAAGCAGCTGATAGCGCGATAATTCTCAGACGCCTACCGCCATCTACTGGTCAGCTTTGGCTACTACACGCCGAGACAATCGCTTCTTTGCCCACGTGATTTCAAAATAGATCCACCAGAATGACAAATACTAACAGACAACATTATCCGTGACTGAATAAGAATCTACTTTTAATTCATTTAAATGGCCAATTATGTTTGACAAAATAGCAAAATGATCAATTATTTATTGTGTTCTTAGAAATATGATCTGTGCACATCTCGGTGTCTAAACGTCAGAAACAGATGAAATCTGCATCACATCTAACTTTAATTGATCAAAAATCAGAATCAGATAAGGTTCCTATTAATTCAACACAACTCCCTCTGACACACCTCTTTGATTTGCTGTGATTTCACATGAAATCAGGTTTGACTGCACCTTAGCGCTTCCTCCTAGCCTTTATTTATTTGTCTATTTAACCAGGCAACAAGTTTGGCACTTACTGTGAAATGCTCTTGGGATTTGTAGTTCTTGTCGAGGTAGACGCGGGCTCTGTTGTAGTCCTTCATGGTGTCGCTGGACAACAGCTCCCTGAAAAACACACACACATCACAAAGATGATTCATTTCATTCATTTAATATTTTTTTAAAAAAACTAAAAAAAATCTAAAACTAATCCCAGATGTGATTTGACCACTGGGGGGCGCACTCTAACCAGGTTGATGAGAAAAGAGAACAGAATCAGTCCCACCCTCTGAAGTTAGCATGAGTTCTCGTTGATAAGCATAACCTGTAATAACGTGTTAGCCATAATTTCACTGACACGAAGCGAGAGCATCGCGCTTGCGCTGCGTACTCACTTGACGAAGCTGTCCACGTGGGACATGGACGCCTCATAGTTCTTCCCTCCCACCTCTTGACAATGTAATGCCAAGAAGTGAGGTTTGTACGTGTGGACTGTCTGTGGAAGAGAAAGAGGAAGAAATAAATGACCGTGCTTCTAATGAGCATCTCCGACGCTGCACACAGCTCATTTGCTCACGATAAACAAAGGTCGATGATTCAGCTCCCGAGCGCAACACTCCACGGTACATTAATGAGCGGCGCTCGGTGACGTGCTACTGTATTTACACAAGACAGAGTGGCGGGCTAATGCAGGCAGAGGCCACTTAGCCAGTTGTTCCACAAGCATGTTATCCTTTCCATCGTGGCCGGAGCTCCACGTAGGAACAGCCGAGCATGGCGGACGCTCACACATCCCAGCTGCTGGGAGAATCGAGGAAAACTTCATAAAACAGACTGAAAGAGGCCAAATTATTTAGTGTCAACTCATCAGACTGGTGTTGGTGTGAGGAACTATACTCTTTGCTCTGTGTTTGGCACAGATCATCGTTTTTGTTGCTGCTTTGGCGGCTGATACAACACTGAAGATGCACGGGAGGGCAGATTGTAAAGAATTTATCATTAATGCAAAGCAAACAGTGCAAAGTGTCTTCTGGAAGATTCAGTTAGCCTAGCATAATTGCACAATGCCGCTGCACCTCCAAAGGAAACTGGCTGCTAAAAGTCTGCAGGTCTAACTAATACACTTTGTTTATAGCTCTGTTTAAAGGTTGATTCAGAACTTTAATCAATGTGGCTAATTTGCTAGCTAGCGCATTTCCCCAACTTGGATAATATTTGCTTAACAAAATTATAATATAATAATAATCCACAAAAAAGCACTATAGCAACTGTGTTAAAGCCTGAACTGCAGTTAATTTAATTGTAAAAAAAACAGTTTAATTAACTCCATATGCGATTATTTTGAGCAAGTTCAACCCAACAAGAAATTAGAAGAAGTTAGTGATGTAAAAAAAAAAAAGTCACAGTGTGTGCTGTATATTTTTTATCCATTCACTTGATTAATTGCCAGAATAATTGATAGAATACTCGATTACTAAAATAGTCCATTTCTTTAGCCATATTAAAGTGTAGAAAACTTGACACAGATCATTTAATAATAACATGTCAAACTCATATTTTAAACATATTTTTCACAATTAACACTAGAGCAAGTAGCAGATTCCCACATTTGAGAATAATCTTCTGATCAATAATCAGTCACCATACTATTACCAAAGAAATACTAATGCAGCAGTGAAAACAGTCAGCAAATAACGCAAGCTGGTCGGATATTTTTATAGAACTGAAATGAAAAGTCCAGGACAGAGCAAGCAGGAGGTCTGGAGGCACGGTGCACTTGACCTCATGGCGTTTCCCCTCCAGCGAAGGTGTTTGTGAGCACCCTGTCAGAGGTGTTCAAACTGGTCGCCCTCTAATGGAAAAATCAATGGCCCTGAGTGATTTAGAGCGCTCACGAGCACTCACGAGCACTCACAGGGTCGGCCTCCAGATGGCAGGGAGACCACATACATCAACGCCACAGCGGCGTGTGTGTCAGTGTGTGTGCGCGCGTGTGTGTGTGTGGGGGGGGGGGGTCCCAGGACCCCCTTGAGATGACTTGCTACCTCGCCGCCAGGCTACATTCTGCTCACTGGAGGCCCAATCAAATAAAAGTAATGTATAGCAATAACGCTATGGATTTTCCATCAACCTATGACTTGTCACTTAGCCCGGACGACCCGGCGGCAGGAACAGGCGGCAACGACAAACTTGGGGAGATTAGTGGAGCCATCAGGAAAGGTCACCCAGGATGAAGGAGTCCACCATGAACACAACACTGTGAGCGAGAGAGAGAGTGTGTGTGTGTGTGTGTGTTTCTTGACACATACACACACACACACACACGCACTTGAATGAATTGACTGCAGCCTATTTATCTTTCCAGGCTGTAAATTAGTGTATGCAAACAGAGTGAAAGCAGGCAGTATTTTTAATTAGGAGACCTACGTGTCCCATAAAACAACACGCTTCCAGGCTGCACCGGCGACTAGCTTAACTTTGATGAAGAACAAAGGGAGTGACACACATCCCGTTGAACAGGACAACACTGCTGAATCAGGAACTGAGCAGCTGATTTTTTTTATTGGTAATCTCTCCATCTCACGATCAACCGATCATTTCCAACAGGTGGAATTGTTTCATCTGTCCGCAAAGTATATTTTTAGACTCCAGACCTTTTATTTTAAAATGGGCTCTTATGCAAAAGAAACACATATGTGCTTTTAATGGGAGATGTTTTAAAGGTGGATAACAAAATAAATGTTGCTCCAGGCAACATAAAGATGGCAGATGGTGACTGCAGAGGTGGGCAAACTGTGGCCCGAGGGCCCACATGTGAACCAATGAACAATTTATTCCGGCCTGCAGAGCCTTGAGGATAATTTCACATTCAGAGGGGTTGTCAGACTGATAGGTTAGAGAACGTTTCAGATCCTCCCCCCCGCCCCTTAACCTAGCATGCTAACATTCTAAGTATTTTCTCAGTTAATAGTCCATCAAGTAGGATTTTTAACTAACCTCCAATCCTCATTTGGAGGTTTAGATTCCTGCATGTTCTTGTAAAACTCAACGTGGCCCTTTAGGCAAAATATTTGCCCGCCCCGGCATAAAAAGTCTTCGACAGTGCCCTGCACCAAAAAAAACCTCACACTCCTGTAGCCAGGGCCTGCTAAGGAACTGGCTGTCATTCATGCCTGAGGTATATGCATTACCATGCTACTAACCCAAAAAAAAAAGAAAAAACTTTTCTGATGTGACCACACACAGAGTCTATGCTATTATAGTTTATGCTATTTTAGTGGGTGCATGCTTTTATTCTGAAGGTATAAACAAGAAAAAGGTTCATACACATTGTATTTAAAATGTACCCTAAATCAGAACTAAATAGCAGCATACAGGTGATGCTACTGTCATCAGCT
>CAAE01015016.1:626002-666910 GCA_000180735.1 Tetraodon nigroviridis
TACTGTCATCAGCTTGGTTCTATTTTCCTGTCCGCCTGTAATCCACATCCTCAGAAACAGGTGGTAAGCCCCTCTGTGGTGCATCATCTTAAACGGATGTGATATATCCTCTGTCTTGTTCTGTGTTCTGACCCACATCTGCAGCCGTACCGCTTCCCTCTATTTCCCTTCCCATGTCGGGACAGCAGGGGGCGCTGTGGTGCCAAATGTCGAAGAAAGAAACGTTTATCCCTGTTTCTCCTGCCGAAGCCGACCTGCTGCTCGCAGGCAGGTCAGGCAAATCGAGCTGCTTTGCTTGTGGAAAAGGCAGACAACACGGGATTTGATTGGTTGCCATCGCAAAGGCAAATCACTAAAGCCCAACGGCGGCCACGGCGGCGGGCGCTCCCCGGGGCAAACCCTGCTCGCTGACGCTGTCTTCTGGACCACAGGTGGACTCTGCACAAAAAGAGTCCGCTCTTCCATCCATCCATCCATCCATCCATCCATCCAGCCATCCATCCAGCCATCCATCCATCCATGGTCTCAGCTTGTGTCAGAACCCCCCAAACATATTTAGATCTAATCTAATATTAAATAGATTCTCATGTCTTCAGATCTACATCATCAGCTTTACATCGTCTGAGGATCAGCTTCCAGCTGTTGAATGTGAAGAAACCCGGGAAACCCAGACCGAGACCAGAGACACTGATTTAGACCCTAGACTGGGACCCAGGGACCCTGACTGAGACTTAAGAACCTGACTGAGACTTATGACCCTGATTTAGACCCTCACTGAGACTTAAGACCCTGATTTAGACCCTGACTGAAACCAGGGGCCTTGATTTAGACCCTGACTGCGGCCAGAAACCCTGATTTAGACCCAGACCGAGACCAAAGACCCTGACTGGGACCAGAGACCCTAATTCTGATCCTGGATGAGACTTAGGACCCTGATTAAGACCAGAGATGCTGACTTGGACCACGGGCCTTGACTGAGACTTTAGACCCTAATTTATACCCTGCTTAAGACCAGAGACCCTGACTTAGACCCAGACTCAGACCAGAGACCCTGACTTAGATCCTGGGTGAGACCTAAGACTTTGACTGAGACCAGAGATCCTGACTTAGATCCTAAGTAAGACCTGAGGTCCTGATTAAAACCCTAACTGAAACCACAGACCCCGAGATAGATCCCTACGGAGACCCTGGCTGAGACCAGGGACCCTGACTTGGACCCTGACTGAGACCAGAGACGCTGACTTAGACCACAGACTTTGACTGAGACCAAAGACCCTGTCTGAGACTCAAGACCCTGATTTAGACCCTGACTGAGACCAGGGACCCTGACTGAGGCCAGAGACCCTGATGTAGACCTAGACTGAGACCGAAGACTCTGACTGGGACCAGAGAACCTAATTTAGATGCTGGGTGAGACTTAGGACCCTGACTGAGACCAGAGACGCTGACTTGGACCACGGGCCTTGACTGAGACCAAAGACCCTGATTTAGACCCTGACTGAGACCCTGATTTAGACCCTGACTGAGACCAAAGACCCTGATTTAGACCCTGACTGAGACCAAAGACCCTGATTTAGACCCTGACTGAGACCAAAGACCCTGATTTAGACCCTGACTGAGACCCTGACCCACTGCTGATGACTAAAAAGGCCCACTGGAATCCGGTTCGGGAGGGGAGTCAAACCCATTTCATGGAATAAACACGGAGGAACTCCTGAGGAGGTCACAGGAGAAGGAAAAGCTACTGATGGACAGATCCAGTCCACAACTGGTAATATTAGCGGTAACAGACCTGAGTTCTTTAGCGTTGAGGCTGGTTCTGAACCGGCTGATCCCCTTGTTTCTTCATTAAAATTCAGACAGCAAAGTTTAGAAAGCGTTTGACAGTTATTAGTCGAAAAAAAATCTATAAATGTGTACTTTTCTGAGGAACCTTTTTTTTTTATTATGCAGTTCTCTTTAATCCATGCCTGGTTTTCTGTGTTTCTAAAGGTAAACTATCAAATAACACTTATCATATTGTATTGGTATCAAGATATTCAGCATAAATATGGAGATATGAATCTATAAATCAGGGGTGGGCAATTAGGGCCACCTTGGGTTTTTGATCTTGATAAACGAGCCAGTCAGGTGGTGCAGGAAGCTAACCCCCCAAATGAGGATCAAAGATTAGCTAACAATCCTGCTCGATGGACTATTGACTGAGAAAATATGTAGAAGAGACTATAAATTGGATCTAACCAGAGATGAATGATGAAGCTCCAAATGATGTTTGGCCCCACCTTCCTGTGTAGCATGTTAGCATGCTAGGCAAAGGGGGGAACCTGACCCTTTTCCTAACCAATCGACCTTCTTGGTTTAGTTTTGTAGAAATGACTGTGAAGGCTCTGCGGACCGGATTAAATAGTTCACTGGGCCGCATGTGGCCCCCAGGCCTCAGTTTGCCCACCTGAACTGCCCCACAGGACGATCCTCTCTGGAGTCAACCGTAAACGTGTATGGATGCGAAAAAGATTTTAAAAAACCAGAGGACAGAGGGAGCGTCGTGTGTGCAGACTGGTCACGGCCAGCTCGGCCAGCTTGAACTTAATTGAAGCCGTCTCGGCTGGCTGTTCGCAGCCTCCTCGATATTGACGCTTCTTTCCATTACGTCAAGCGAGGCAGTGGCGTGAATCCGCGGCCGGGCGTCAGGCTCCAGGCCTGCTCAAACACAGTAACACCTTTCCTGCTCCATATTTGTTTTTCCCCCTCGTCCCCACGACAACATTTTGCAGATAGAAAAAAAACCTGCAGGGCAAACAGAATTCCCCAACAGCAGTGACTGTCACACGCTTCCCCATGCAGGATCCACACTAACCACACACACACACACACACACACACACACACATATCCAGAACAGGGTCACCTGGCAGGTAATGTTTTGATCCAGGCTGCTAAGCCAAACTGTGATATTTGGATGTGGGGGAAAAAAGGAGGCTAAGCTATCCAGGTTTCAGTCAATTTACATTAGAACTGCTTCTCAAACTGGAAGACTCCCAGTTAGGTCAACATGTTGAAGCCTTCAGGTGTATTTTTAATGGCAGGTAAAGCTGTCATCTATAAATTAAAACAGTACAGAAATGCTAAAAGTCTTCACACAGCATACATGAAAACTGCATGGGAGTAATTTGTTGAATCTACTGCTGTCTAAAGTGGTGTAATGGGTGCCCAGGCATACTTGACAGGTACACACCCAGCTGCTATGTGCTTCCGTTCACAACTATTTGAAAATACTTGACGAATCTACATGAGGCTGCATTTTTTTTTTTTGGTCCCTCCAGCATTTACTGCGTATTTAGCATGTGTGAAAGGCGTAAAACAGTCACACGCGAAATGTAAAATAACAGAACATCCTCAACATAAAACAGCGGGGAGCCTTAAAGATAATGTGTTTACAGCTGCAAGTATCACATTTTAGCAATTAGCATTAAAAAATCAAAATTTTTAATTTAGCTGATATTAAGTTTCAAGTACTAGCTTTATTGTTTTAACAGAGATGTACCAAGAATAGCTTAAACTCAGCCAATTGCAAATATTACAACAATTGCAATTTTCATATATATATGGACATCATAATGACTAGGATTATGTGGCTAAAATAATATGCTATGGCTAGGATAATATGCTGTGGCCAGAATAACGTGCTATGGCTAAAACAATATGCTATGGCTAGGGTAATATGCTGTGGCTAGGCTAATATGTTATGGCTGCGATAATATTCTATGGCTAGGATAATATGCTATGGCTAGGATAATAACAACATGGAGGTAGGGGGTGTTCTGTTACTGTAGATGTATTTTGGTTCTTATCCTAACGATGAAGGAGAGAACAGTAACGTGGAGAAAGACATCTGGAAAATTAACCATAAAAAAGCACTAGAGCAACAAATCTGAACCAAAATCTCCAGACCCAACATCCACAGCAACAGGCCCGACTATTATTGGATGTTCAAGGAGTAACTGAGATACTCTTATTCAATAGGGTGAACACAACAGTACAAAATCTGTGTTATTAAAGCTCAATTGCTAATATTAGAAGACAGCACCTGACTGTAAATATATAGTTAGCCATATTCTTCCATCCATCCATTATCCTACCCGCTTTATACCCAGTGGTGTCGCGGGGAGCCATATTCTTATATATTTTAATTTTGTATATTTTATAAAAGTGTTCTATGATATTTATTTCTTCTCGTTTCATTCTTCTCATTGGAAATATTTATATATTCATACATTTATTAGTAGTATTTGAAAAAGAGTAGAGTTTGAAAAACTATAGAGTAGAATTTGAAAAAAATACAGCGCATATAGCACAGTCACAGAACACAGATAAAGCTGCTCTAAAAGGAACAGCAGGGGGCAAAAGAAGGGGAAACGACTTCTTCTATTAAAGTCTCAACAATTTTCAAGTCTGGTCGAGATCAGTGAAGTACATGATGAACAAAATTGTAATCAGTATGTGACGTTGATCACTGAAGGGCAGAAATCACTGTTTTGGCTGGTTTTCTGATGTTTTCGGGATGGTTTCAGGTTCCACTAGTCTGAGACTAGAACGTGACATCAGCACAAACCCCACACGCGTTGCATGTGCAGTGAAATTAGTTGCGTCAACGAAACAACGGAAGTGATTCAACAAACGCCTGAATTTACTCCTTTTTTCACAATGTTGCACATTTAGCGCAACACTTTTACATTTAAACTTAAAGACATATCTAATGGAAATGTCTTTTTCACACCATTATTGCCGCTGTGAACAAATACTGGGTTTATCACTCGAAAGCCGCCGCTCTCTTCCGTCTGCCATTGTCAGCAGCACTTTCACCAAGCAGCAAAGAGTTTTTACAGTCTCACGCTGCTTCCACCAGTGGAAAGAGTTGCGGTTATCTCAGGGTTCCTATGTAGATGAAAAGGTGAGATAATGTGGCAGAACTGAGCTCAAACTTTTGCTTTCTGCAGGGTTACACAAGACAGGAGTGCAATCACCAACGCCCAACACAAGTTATTTAACATGTTTTTAAATAAATGATGCATTGTGGCCTATATCAGGAAGGATCATTTGTTTTCAGTGACACGTTCTGCAGTAAAGTGACTAAAGTGATTAAGAAAAGCACATGGTTTAGCCTAAGGCTTAATGGCCACAGTCCCATGACAGCGCTTGAAATTACCACACATTCCAGATCTGTACTATTCATGAACATGAGCAGAAAAAAAGGGAAATTTGGTAGAAAAGCAGATGTAGTTCTAATATAAATATATACATTCATTGATACAATCAATTTATTTATTGAATCACTCACAATTACACCCAAAAATCAGCCTTTAACAAAATGCAACACGCAGCCTTGTTACTGTATTTTCTGAACTATAAGTCCCTCTTTTTTCACAGTTTAGCTGGTTCTGCGACTCATGCTCAGGTACAACTTATATATATTTAAATATGTTAATTTACACTGAGCAACATGACCAAGGAGTAAATATCACCTACAGCCACGAGCGATCACTCTAGGCTCGGGAGAACTACTGCTATGTGCTACTCCTGTACCACTGAAAATTAATTTAAACATTGACACAAATGCCCCTAAAAGAAAACCCTCTTCACTAAAGATGAAGAATTTGATTCAGTGATGTGGAATGAGATGGAGATTTTGGTAAACTCGCTAACCAGTAGCTAGCTTGTTATGCTAATTCTGCCTTTTCAGCCTCCCGCGTATGCCCTTTATGTTAGCTTGCAGCCTAATAACTGTTACCGTGTTCCGTTAGCATATACCATACACCTGTTCAGCCTGTTATAGATTTTCTTTTTATTAAAAATTGCTTTTCCAGATAGAATGTCTGTTGTTGGTCTTTTTAAAATACATACCCCAAAAACATGTGACTTATAGCTGAGTGTGACTTAATAGTTTTTTTTCTCCTTTATGATGCATTTTTCACAGACGCGACTTATACTTCGAAGCATCACCAAAAAATACAATGGTTCCAAAAGATAGTAACAAAAAATAGCAAGTAAACAACAGCCATGTGGAGGGAAAAAGAAACATGCATATTCAAGAAAAGAAGAAGATGGAGCGCTTACCTGGTAGAACTCCCGAAGCCATGTTTTCTGCAGACTCTCCGGCTGTAAAAAGAAAAAAAAGGTAGGTGTTAATGATGAATTTACTACAGCTGAGCGTGTTTTCCAGTTCTACCAGCCTGGTTTGGTGTCTAAATTTATTTAGCAATGTTATTAGTTGTGTTACAGCTGGAACGACACTCATCACACTGTCAGGTATCCTGGTTTTTGATAAACGCACAGCCCTCTGCTGTGAATGTAAACCAGTTCCAACCTCCAGCCAATCTAACGTAAACCTCCACGTGTCCCTGACGCAGCTCGGTCCGTCCGATTCAATCTCGCGGCCACATGCTGCGGCGTCGCACTTTCAGCAACCCAAAAACGAGTTCCGCCATTCTGGCTCAGAAAGTGTTGGGCATATTTCTCTCGCCGAGTTGGCGAACTGGCAGAGTCTGGCCAGGCCACGCTGAGCCGAATCCGGATCCTGATCTGTGACGTCGGAGCCAAGCTCACAACACACAGATCTGGGTTGTGTGACCGACGCTGTGTACGTGCAACTTTTCACAAGAAAATTGCTTTTATCCAATTAGACCATCTTTCTTTGGGGTCAAGGGTCAGATTCTCTTTAACTGAGGCTGCACCTCTTCACTCTCCCCCTCTCTTTCTCTCTCTCTCTGTAAAAGGCTATTCCCAGACCTGGGCTGCGTTTGGGTTGTGCCGTGGAAACAGAGCCACGGCCCGGGCAGTCTACCATTTAAGGACAGATCTCCCCATGTCGATAACTAGGTCTGATGAACAGCTCCGCATGCGGAGGGGTTGTCCTAACAAGACCACTCTAAAAAAAGAATTCACAGGGGATCTGCTGTCTGAATCTGGCAGAGAGCTCTTATATAGGAAAAGAAGTTGTTGAAGCAACAAAACACACACACACACATTTGCACCGAATTTCCCAGGTTTTGGTTCGCTTTGGCATTGACAGGTTGGATGCTACGAGCGGGATTTGACAAGCCCCACCAAGAGATTTCAGGAGTGAAGAGGTGTACTCGCATGTGTGAATGGAGCCGCATGAGTTAAAAATAACTATGTGTACAAATAATAGGAACAAATAATGTGAAATAATGCGGGTAATATATGCAAACCTTTGAACACCAATCGGCCTCTGTTTTTATGGCTAACCCAACAGCTAGCCAATTGCGTAAAACCACGATTCTGTAGACTTTACAGTTAAATAAAGACATTAAATGAACTATTACTTATTGACAGAGCAATAGAACAGAACACAACCTGGTCCCAGGATGGTTTAATACTCAAAAGTCCGCTTATGCAATGCTATTTTCCTCCGAGAAAAAACGAGCATGCAGCGCATGTAGAGTCAAGGCCTCCAGGATTGCAAAAGCATCAGAATAAGTTGCGGAAAAAAAGCAGTTCGTAAACGCAACATCGAGAATTAATGGCGGCACATTTATGCCATAACAGCGATGCTTCGATAAATGTGGCCAAGCCATCATGCTGTATACGGTATACGTGACATCTCTAAGGGCACCCAAATGCTACAAGTATGAGCGCGAGAGTGTGAGTGTGTGTGTCCCAGTCTCAACAAGAAGAGACGAAGCAGAGGTCTATATAAGGACATAAGTACTGGACCTTGTCATTAGTCACATGGAGGAAGAGAAAAAGGGAGTTACATTTAGATGGAGGGAATGGAGAGGGAACAGAGAGGGAACGGAGAGGTCTTCAAAGAGACGTCACCTAAGTTCACACACACTTATCACAGTTGTGAACGGCTGAACTGTGCTGTTCCAAGACCAGGCTCACGAGGGTGGCTAACTGGAAAGCTTGTTTTACAACCTGGTTATTTTTACATTCATCTCCTGTTTTGATGCTGCAGTGCATTTGTGTGTGTGTGTGTGTGTGTGTGTGTGTGTGTGTGTGTCTTTTCAACATAGGGAGACCTGCTCTAAATTTAATATAATGAATACAAACAGGAATTCAAAAATTCTGTGAGTGTCTGGAAGAAGGTTATAATTGTTAATGAAAATGAACAAAAACCCAGTTTTGTTAACTGAAATAAATACAAACTATAGCTAAAAGGAAAAAAAAATATTCAGCAAAAACTTTATTTTGTCTTTAAAAAACTAAAAAAAACAAAAAAGAACTAAAATTATTGGTTTAAAAATACCTTGGTTTAAGTGTTTATCCATTTTGGATTGATTTAAAATTCATTATTTCTACTTAAACAAGTTACAAATAGCCCAAAGAATGAAAAAAACTAAAACTAATAAACTAATTAAAACTAAACTAAAACAAAAAAAAAACAACAACTTATAACTACTAAAACCTTAGTCCAGAATTAAAATGTGGCTAACTCGACAGAGGTATGACAACCTTAATAAGGCAGAAAGACCAAGTGATAGTTTTATTAACAACTCTAAAAATATCCGAATATGTCCAGGGAATGTGTGTCCTACATCGGCTCAGCCGGGAGTGCACGGTGGAAAGAAAACGGCTTCGGCTCTGCGGGAAACCAGAGGTCATCCAGTGTGTTCAGATTTAGGCTGACCTAACTACGATGGGCCAGGGGAGCAGATGTTAGCCAACGCAGCTCCGAGGAGGCCCACTGGGGCCCTCAGAGGCACGGCCCCCAGACAGAATGTGGGCTATAAGCAGAAGGAAAGGCAGGATGAACTGCAGCTACTTCTGCAGCCGCCCACCCTTCACTCCTCTGGAGTTAATTTGCAGTTAATTAGAACGCAAGGCTATGCTGATAGAGGCAAAAATTAGATACACCTTCTCCTCCTCCTCCTCCTCCGCTGGCTTCCTCCTCTACCCAGCTCCTCTCCGGTTTTCTCTCCATATGGCCTATTTCCGACCCAGCCATGGAGACAACCAGCCGTGGTTTGGATGCTGACGGAAGCTTCTTCCGAACGTTACAATCAAACAAGCAAAACACTGCCCATTCCCTCCACCTACAGAGCACCACCACACTCGTTAAAATCACTGTGGAACCAAGCTTGGGCAATATTTTTGCCAAGTGCAAATGCCTAATCGGTGAATTAGCACACGATGCAAAGTACGGGTGAGACCTGTGGCGTCCCACAGGGAGCCAACGCAATCTTACATCCTCTCATTTGAGTGAGGTTGTGCGATGGGAGAAAACAGGGCATCAAACACGGTTGTTTTACCTGCTCAAAAGACCTAAATGTGGACATTTAATGCGCTTTTCGGCTACAAATCAAGCAATGTCTATAGAACATGAGGTCCATCCAGTTTTCTTTAAATGTATCTTCAAATATATCAATTATAAAAATTGCATCACAATGAATTATTTAAAAAAGACACCCCTACAATCATGCATGAGCGGACACATTTGAATTTAACTCTGTTTGTTAGCAGTGTTTGTTAGCAGGACTGGTTCAGGGGCCACGCCCACTGAGGTCAGGCAGAAGGAGGAGAAACCCAAGAACCAAACAAAACATTTCCGAGCTGGAAGTTGACCCCCGCCGGTCTGAGGCGGAGTTTAACAAGGAAATATGAAAACTGGTATTAAAGAAGCCCAGAAAAATCTGTCTGGCGAATGAAAACAATGGCAAAGACACATGATGATAGACACATGATGATGATAAATAAATGTTTCATGCATCCACAAAAAAATCATCACGTGATGACCGTCTGCATCCCACAGGTTTTCCATTGCAAAGTGATGTCAGGACAGCCTGAGCCTGATGAACCAGCTCAGACGGACAGACAGACGAAGCTCAGACCTTTACCTCCTAGTAACCAACAACACTAAAAAACCTAGCTTAACTATGAATTGACTTTTACAAATAAACTAATTGAAGTTCAGGCTTTAACAGACTCACTATAGCCTTTTTTTTCTGTGTAATAATTTTACCAAAAGCAAAGATTTAGCCGAGTTAGGAAAATGTGATAGCTAGCAGATTAGCCGCTGCATTAATTAAAGTTTTTAATCAGCCCTTTCACAGAGCTATTAACAAAATGTGTTAGCAGACTTCTCTCCATCATGATCTCACTGATTTCTTTTGATCGCTTTAGCTCATTTTTCCTGCTCTGATCTGCAGACTTCTAATACCAGATGTTTCTCCTGTAGGTGCAGCAGCATTACGCTAATATGCTAGGTTAACTGCATCTTACAGTAGACACATTGCCCTACTTTTTTTTCATGTTAAATTCTTTGCGATCCGTCTCACACAGGTCTTCTGTGATGTATCAGCAACCAAAACAGCAGAATAAATGACGATGTCGGCTGAACACAGTGCAAAGCGGGCCAAATTTAAACGGAGCTTTAACAAAAATGATTTTTATCAAAACTTTTTAGTAAATAAATGACTCATATGATTCAACTGTTTCAGCCCTAAGTTATATATCACAACCAAAGTCACAACAACGTAAAAAAAGCAACACAAACCTTGAAAACTTTTTTTTTTTACACTAGAACATAACCTGGTTATTTGACACAGATTTCCAACTTGTTGTTTGACGTCTTACATGATAGCCAAACATATAGATTCCAGATATCAACGACTTTCCTAAAGATCTAATCACCACTAGTTCACACTAGCTTATAACACGATTTTATATCTTACATTTTGCAGCTCAGAACATCCTGTCACAGCTTTGATAGTTTGACCCGCTCATGACTTTATCAGTTTATCCCCAATAACAGGATTCCACTGAAGCCCCAAAGGAGCAACAACAAGAACATCACGCTGCTTCTCCAAGTGACACTGAGAGAAACAAGATGGTTCCTTCAGCCTTGGCAGGGACTCCATCTCCTTCACAACGAGGTTCCCATCTCTCAGGGGAGTGGGCGTCCCGAGTAAAAATCCCCTGCCAAGGTGGAGAACGGATGCAGTGGATGTAAAGAAGAAAGGCAACTGGGAAACAGGCCGTCCAACAGGTTTCCTTTGATGGCGCTTCAGAGGACAGACGATGCGGTGGCGTTTTATTTAACTCCACATCAGAAGGGCTCATTATGGGATTAATTAGAGCAAAAGCACTCGAAGGAGCCACCAAATTAGATCAGGACGACTCCGGAGATTAAGGCAGATGCAGAGGAGGGAGTTTCAGGCCTCCAGAAGATTCTTTGATCATCAGACTGGTGGGGGTGGTTTTTCAGAAACAATTACACCCACCAAAAAGCCATACGTGTAAATCTTGAAAGTTTCAGATATGGCCGATCTAAAAGTACGATTCAGCAGGTCTTGGTTTATACAGCGGCTAAAAATGATGGCCATCCACATGTTATCCTTAAACATTCATATTTCAGAGGCTTTACCCACTGAAGTCAAACATCGGGTGACCAGACGTCACACAGTTGTCATAGCGACCTGCAATCTGAACCAATTAGGCATGGGATTGACATGTTGAAAGGACCGTTCGTTACTCAGGTTAACTTTCATGATAGTTGAGAGTTCTATGAAAGGATCACTGCAAACCAGAGCTTCCTGAAAAAGGCTCACATAAAATACTAAGAATCAGAAGGAGAACTTCAGTATAATAATAATAATTATAAAGGGTTATAATTTATCGAGGCAAAACGCTTCCGTTAAAGAATTATTTTCCTTTTCTAAATTTCAAACACTGCCACTCATCCCCACATTTTCTGTAAATGAGTGCTTATTTATAATCAGCTTTATGGGGTTTTTTGGTTTGTTTTTGTTATTGGGGGACAGAGACATCTGGGTACCACACAACACCGGGGACGGTCGATCAGAGATGAATTCATAATGCCAACAACAACAACAGCACAAGAAAGAGGAGGAAGATGATGGGAAATTCAGCCCAGCTTCCCACCGGGAAGCTAAAGTTAACTAAAAATCCTGCTTGATGGACCATTAACTGAGATGATGTTAGCTTGTTAGGTGAAGGAGGGGTCTGAACCTTTTTCTAACAATCAAGGTTACAACCCTCTTTATTTGGCTTTTGAAGAAATGACTGTGAAGGCGTTGCGGGCCGGATTAAATGGTTTATTGGGCCACATGTGGCCCCCGGGCCTCAGTTTGTCCACCTCTGACGTACAGGATAGTTTATGATGAGTTTCACAAATAAAGCGTCAACTAAAAAAAACTTCAAATAAGCAAAATGATTTAATTTTAATTTGATTTATAAATCTCCTGGGTTGTATTGTATTGTAAAAAAAAGTTAATAAATGTTTTGTGATCAAGTGTGTGTATTTGCTACATACATTCTGTACTTCAGGCCATATTGGCTGGTCCTCACAACACAGAAAGACTGTTTAAGGGTAAAGTTTTAATTTTAGGGTCATGGCCAGGTTTACAGTCATTTCGTGAAAAGGAAAATCAGAAATTTTAAATTGTCCCCCTGTCATGTGGACTCAGACAAGTCCTTCTTGCGGAACCTTTCTGTGCACTATTTCATTACACGCCTATAACATACAACAGAGGCTCAACACAATAGCCACAAGAATCAGCGCAACGTGTCTGTTTTTCATAGAGTCAGACAGTTTTACCACTTTGTTCCATACGTCTTATTGCCATGAAGGAATCGGTGAATCACCAAATCTGCTCAGTGAACCTCACAGAACAAGTGGGGAGTGGGAAAGTGGGAGGCAGGGAGGGTGGGGGGAGGAGAGAGGGAGGGGGTCTGGTGTTTTAGACTCAACACGCTGTAATTATGAGTCACAAATCAAACCGAGACACCACAGCAGCGGTTTACCGCCTGCAGTGAGACAGCTGAGGCCTGGTTCTCATGGGGGTCTGGGGAAGTCATTCCATTACCAATATAACCAAGTTATAAATAATAACATAATAAATATACTGGTGCCAACAAACACATCAGGAACCTGTTGATGGATAGAGTTTCCAACTTTTTTTGGAATGGATTCTGAATAAAGTTTATTATGAGTCAAAGCCAGCCTAAAGGAGGAGTTGAGACTTGGAGTTGCAGTTCTTCCAGTATTGCTTTTTTGGTCAAAATCTTGAAGGGTTATGACACAAAAGTTGGAGGAAATCAATATCCTCGCTGCATGTGGGCACAGAAGAAACAATAATGGTTTCAAATGGTTTTCTCTTGGGAAAGTCCCTCGTGTAGCTACCTGGGTAGCAACTCCAGGAGGGGCCGGAGAAACTGCAGCAAGCATCAGATTTCCACAGTCGGAGGTTCTGAGGCTACCGACGACCATCAGGACTGGATTGTTTGGATGTGAAGTTCCATCTGCTGTAGTACTGAGAGTTAATCTGCGTGTTTACATTAGCCAAGGAGCCGAGACGGCAGCAACACGGTCGAAAACGTCAGAAGAGGCCAACAAATAGACGATATTAATGAGGCGCAGATCGCTGCCAGGAATCTCCAAAAATAACTCTGTCGTCATCATCTGTTCTTTGTCCACGAAACCGTTTGGACTTCTTTGAAATGTTCCATGACAAATATATTTACTCCTGCAATATAAAGACCCAGTTGCACTTTAAAACACTGAGTCACGGCTTGAAATGGCAAAAAACATTTTACAAATCACAAAAGACGACGGGTCTCTATGTGTGCTAGTTTTCTGAGGTGTTTAGAACCATTTAAAAATGTGTGCTCCATGTCTACTGAGCTGTAAACACAATTTCCTTGTTTGACAAGAAAAAATGTTGATATTTTTTACACTTTTTTTAAAAAGGGCACAAACAATAATTTGCACTTGGTAAACATGGCTAAAACGTTAATGGTATTTACGGTATCTTTTGACTGCTTGAATCGATAACAAACCAAAAAAAACAAAACAAAAAAAACAGGGGCAACTATTTATAGCACGGCCCATGTAATAAGCATTAATAAGGCTTTTTTAAGATGCTTAATACTATTATGTGTTTATAACACTATACAAGCCTTAAGAAGGCTCTTATATGTCTTTATAGGATGCTTATTAATATCATGTCTTTATAGGACACTATTGGACAGTTATTTAAGACAGCAAAATCAGCATATAATACATGCATTATATAATGCGAATTAAAGTGCTAAATAATTACTTGGGAATAGCTTTTTGGAAAAAAAAATCAAGTAAACTAATTATGTATTATTTATTCTATAGATTTTTTTTTAATCTTTCAAAAAAAGACGTATCAGGGCCTTAATTAAGGCTTATGTAGTCTTTTAAAACATAATAGATTTGATATGCATCCTATAAAAGCTCTGTTAGTGCTATTACAAGGATCATAATATAAAGCGTTACCAAAAATGGTTTTATTCTCTCTTTTTAAACTTGGAAATCTGCAAAATGAAGTCAAAAGAATGAGACCATCACAGAGTGGACAGAAAAGGCTGCTCATACTCATTCTGAAAGGAATGGGGGTGCTATTTTAACGGTGTCCTGTTTTTCCACTTTGTTTTTAAGATGTGCATGACAATATTTAATGAACGTTTGTGGTTCCAAGTGTCGTAATAATGTTAACAGAACAGAGCCACATGATGCGAAGGTGTGTCACAGTCCAACAGTCCCTCAATAGGTGAGCAACAGCTTTCTGCATTTTTATTTTCTTTTGGTGCCTCTGAGACGGGAAAAGACAGAATATTAGATATTAGCTTTGACCCACTTCCTAACTGGAATAACTGAGACTGGAGGGTTTATATCCTCTGATTGAAACAGCAGAGCCACTTGGTTTCTTCTGGTAAACTCTCTCTTTTTAGCTGTTGTTTTATACATAGTAAGTTGGCATGACCCAGATATCTTAAAATGGGCTACAAAATTATTCAGAATAGAGAAATTACCTATATGTGACATCTTCAGAGGAAAAACCTTTGACAATGTACACACTGTCAATGTCAAAATTTTACTCTGATAGGCAAAGAATACATCTATATTAAAAAAAAAAGATTTATGCTGCTCCTTTTAGGAGTTCAATTCACTTGCTAAAGGAACACTAATAATAGGTACGAATAGATGAGGTAGACAGTTTTTTTCTGCAGAGGGCAAACAGAGCGAGTCCATCTGGAGATCTAGAGTGGTAAAAATAGCAGTAATCACCCTGCAGTTTCTTTGTGTGATAATAACATGTCATTACATCTTCAAACTAATCTCTGTGGCCCGTGGTGTGTGTATACAGGGTGTGATTTTGTGCTCCAGCTCGAGCACCTTTGATCAGGAAGGTAAACACACTCGCTCAGAACTACTGTCTTGCAAGGAGGCAACAGGAAATGGTTACGAGGAGGAAGAGGAGGAGGAGAAGGAGGAGGAACAAAACTCCTCTACTTCCGTGCAAGATTCATGCTATTGTACCGATTCCACAACTGTTCCATTCTGGTCTTGCGGAGGGCAGAGGGTCGGGGTGGGGGGGGTCCTGTGATGGCCTCAATGTCATCAATCAGCCGTTTGCTTCCTCTCACTCCGTCCGTGTTCTTTTCTGTCCTGTAAGTTGCCTTTTTTTGCCCTTTTCCTCCTTGCAGTTGTCTGCTCTTATCTTGCGACGCTCTCCTGCGCACCGCATCCTGTTTGCACTGCGGCAGGACAAACATTGTCCCTGCGTGACGCCAAAGACATTTCACAGGCTATCGCATTTGCAGCATGGGTCCGATATCGCTATAATTGGTTTCTTCCTGCCGCGGAAGTGCTCGGAAGACACAATGAGAGTGAAAAGGCAAAAAAAAAAAAAAAGAGCGAGCAATGAGGAGGAGGCCAAACAAGGATCAGGTTCCATTTCCACCAGGAGCCCATTAAAATTTATCCGGGAAGCCCCCGCATCGACTCCGACTGTCATATTCGCCCCGCTTTTTTCAAAGCGCAAAGGTCGGCACAGAGATAAAGCAAAAATAGGCTGAACGCCTCATAGCTCGTGGTCCAAGGCCAAAAGAGGGCAAGACAGCTGCTAGTTTCCCCGATGCTTTTTGAAGGAGGGTCAAAATATGTCCAAATTAAAAAATATTTCTCCCGAGATGTTGGTGTGTTTAATGGTTCCCCTTGGGAACGTCAGCGCCAGAAAAGTAGTATTCTAGAGTCAACACAAGGAAAGCAGCTGGATTTACCACAACAAAGGGCCCAGAAAGGGCCCAGATGTGGGTAATTATTTAGCCTAAAGGGCCACTTTGGGTTTTAGATCTTGATGAACGGGCCGGTCAGGTGGTGGAGACACTAACCCCCTGAATGAGGATCAGAGGGTAGCTAAAAGTCTTGTTGTTGGACTACTGACAGAGAAAGTATATTAAAAAGCCTGTAAATTGGTCCGACTAGAGATGGATGAGGAAGCTCCAAATGATGTTTGGTCCCACCTTCTGGAGAGTATATGTTAGCATGCTAGGTGAAGGGGGGATCTGGACCTTATTTTTAACCAATCAAGCTGACAACCCTCTTCATTTGACTTTTGGAAAAATGATTGTAAAGACTCTGAGGGCCGGATTAGATAGCTCACCAGGCCCCATGTGGCTCACACACACACACTCTATTACCCACACCCACACCCACGCACAGGATGAGGAGCATAGACCGGTCATTAGGGGCGACACGTAAACAGGAACAGAGAGACAAAGTTGTATGTAATCTCATTGTTCCAAATTTAAAACGCATCCCGCTGATTTTGACTCAGATACCCTGAAATTAGGAAGGCCACAGCGACAGGTGCAAGGTTTAAAAAACAGCCTAACCCTAAGGGCACATGAGGAAGCATGGATGGAGGATCGACCACAATTCTTTCCCTTCATTTCCACAATCATTTGGGTAAATTTAAATCATATCGGTCTAAAATTGAAATATCATTTTCAGAAACAGTCCCTCTGGCCAAAACAGACTGTTAGCCGATTGTGTTGTTGTTTTGTGGCACCAAAATACCTCCTACTTGCGTCTGGAACTGTCCCAGACGGAGTGAAGGAGCTCAGAGCGAAGGCGTGTGAGGTCCCAGTGCTCCTACATCGGCTCGTCTGCCTGGATGATGTCACCCGCAAAATCACCCGGAGTATCTCTGTCCGCTTCTGCTGCCGTCACATGTTCCCACCCTCTGTTCCCCCCTTCCAAGCCGACCAGAAATATGTTCAGGTTCTTCACCTTCTGCCTCATCCAGCAGCCTATCACAATAGTCTCCGTATGCCATTATTTTTCATATTTGCATTTCCTGTTGATCACTTATTGCTAAAAAGTTGCACAAAATTGCATCAAATAACTATTAATCGGAATCTGAGATTATGTTTCACCAGCAGCAGAAGTTAGCCACGTTTATCGCTAGTCTTGATTGGATTAGCAGCAACAAATGCTGGATAATATGCTATGATCAGGGTGATGAGGTGATGATGAAATGGCTAGGGAAAAGGCTAATATGCTAATGATAAGATAATATGCTAAGGTTAGGATAATATCTATGGCTAAGATAATATGCTATGGTTAGGAAAGCATGATTTGGCTAGAATAAAATGCTATGACTAGTATATTGTGCTGTGGCGAGGGTAATAAAAACAATGGCTAGGATAATATGCTATGGTTAGAAAAGCATGATATGGCTAGGATATTACGCTGTGGCTAAGAAAGCATAATATGAATAATAAGAAGAATAATAGGAAAGATAATACGCTATGGATAGTATAATATGCTGTGGCGAGGGTAATAATGACATGGCTAGGATAATATGCCAGGGCTAGGATAATATGATATGGCTAGGATAACAACATGCAGGAAGGGGAGGTTTTGGTACCTCAGCTACGCTGTGGGTGTATTTAGGTTTCTATTCTGACAATAAAGAAGTCCAGTAATGTGGAGGACGACATCTGGAAAATTAGCCATAAAAAAGTGCCAGTTAAAAGTGCTAACAAATCTGAACTGACGTCTCCAGACCCACCATCCACAGCAACATTATTGGATGTTCAAATCGCTCTGTAAATTAAAAATGAATTGCTCTGATTCATTAGGGTGAACAGGAAAGGACAGTGTGTGTTATTAAATATATTCGTTTTTCGAAATAATTTCTGACAATTTATCGTCTCCACAAGTTCCTAATCATGACAAACCTACAAGTGAGAAAAAAAAAAGAGAAAAGGATCAAGGAGGGGCTACTGCTGGCAAAACAAACATTTAATCATTTTAGCACAACAGTGACTAATAAGCACACAAATCTTTTAAGCGTATTTAGACAAGAAAGGAAGTCACTGCACACTCGGGCTGAAGAGCCGGTGCTTCATCTTGCTCAAGGACAACTTGGAGGCCGTTTGCAACTACTAGGTGCTTTGGTTTTTACACACGTCTCTGAGGCAATCGGCACTAATGCATCACCCCTGAAAAACATTACCGACGGGGAGAAACGGGACCCCTCTTTTCTCTGCAATAAATAAAATTTGAGTATGGACGAGTAAACAAACAAGGTTTCCTAGTTATGATGCATCTTAAGAGATGAGGATATTTGTCTCCATGAGGTGTCTCAATTTGACCAAGAGATCTGTTCACATAGTTGAGACGTCACCGATTAGGGCTAAAACAAATAATCTAATATTTCGAGTAATTTGAATACTAAAAAGATGCAGTTATCATAGCGTAATAGCACAACGCTGCTGGTGCACCTCCAAAAGACAAAATCAGTTCTATGCTGAACGTCCACTGATCAGACTGGAAACAGTGAGCTAAGCTAATGATGATTAGCAGCAATTAACAGGAATCAGTGCGATCCATGATTGACAGAAGCCTGCTAACTAACACACTAAAATTAACTCTGTATCCAAATTTCTACTATAAGCATTTTTAACAGAACAAGAACATTACGGATGCTTTTCCATTAAGTTGGTGTGATGCCTTCCTATCCGATTACTCAATAATTTGCCAGAATAATCGATAAAATACCTTGTGGCCTTTCATGGCTTCCCTTGTTTCCCTCCATCATCCACACATTCCTCCATCATCCACACATCCGTCTTGATCTGTCGATCGTGGTTTGTTTTTTGGAACCGAGGATGGGAAAGGGTGGGACATGCTTTTAGTAAAGTGATTCCACTCTAAAAATTTCCAGGAGCCTGTGCTGTTCTTTACTTGTTCTGTTCGCTTCATAACAGCTTAAAAAATACTAAATTATTAATAAAGTAATAGAAGCTCAGTTGCCTCTACCGGTGGTTGAATCACTCAGAGCGGCTAATGTTAATGCTGCCATTTGATCTGCAGGCATAAATGATTTTCACCTCCATGTCAGTTTTCTGCCTGTGCAGCTGCAGAAAAGCTCTTTTTAATCAGATTTAAAGCTTCTTGGATCAGCGAGACGTGTGGACAGCATCAAGAAACTGGCAAACATGGCCCTCTGATTAGCATTAGGCTTTTCTTTGTACTTTTATAGAATCTTCTTCTTCCTGGTGGCTATAAGAAGGTGGAGGAAGACAACCGTAAGATGGAAACAACAACCTTCAGCTCTTATCTCTGTCAGCGGGAACGTTTGTCAAACAAAGATGGGATCACATGACCGTTTTTTTTTTTTTTTTTAAAGACAATGCACATTTGCCTCGTAAATCCTTAAACTGTCCTGCATGCGACATTTTAACGTGAGCCATGCAGATTCAAATAGACTCAGAGCTTCTTTTTCCCTGCAGCCATACGACCGAAAGGCGCCATTTAAGTAGAAAATTTGCACCGTCCCATGTGATCTGCGGAACAGAACGCACATTTAGACGTTTCGCTCGCACGCGTTGGCCCCCTTTCCATCTGTCGGGAACTCAAAGCAAATATCTATAAAAGCAAAATGACGAGCATTAGCAGGAGGGTAAAAGCCTTTCGTGTCACGGTAGCCTCCGGTTGGACAAACTGGGTAATAAAAGGTCGGGTTATCTGCGTAGGAGGGAAGTGTTGGTGAAACACCTCAGCGAGTTCTCAGAGAACCTCGAGATGAAGTAACTCTGTCTTCTTTTTCAAACTTCACTCGGTCTTTCACTGTGGGAGACGTAGCCCTGTCCTG
The DNA here is from genome assembly GCA_000180735.1 of Tetraodon nigroviridis. Taxonomy (NCBI): domain Eukaryota; kingdom Metazoa; phylum Chordata; class Actinopteri; order Tetraodontiformes; family Tetraodontidae; genus Tetraodon; species Tetraodon nigroviridis. The sequence goes on from CAAE01015016.1 coordinate 645,960, forward strand.
AGTCGCATCGACAACAAAAGACTGACCTTGATCCTAGATCAGTGACCGCTGCTTCCGACACCGCTTGAGACGGTGACTGAAGCTCTAGATGATGTCTGGCCCCACCTTCTTGAGAGGACATGTTATGCTAGGTAAAGCTGGGGGTGGGGGGGGTTGTGCTGAACCTTTTTCCAACCAATCAAGCCAGCAACCTTCCTTATTTGGCTGACTGTGAAGGCACTGCGAGCCAGATTAAAGGAGAACTGGCCCAGGAAACAAACGACTGGCCCATGGACACGAACCCCCACAGCGTGTTGTTATCCTCCAAGGAGAACGGTGGAAGGTGAAATGCCAACAGCTCCAAAGTGGGCATCTATTAGAGGGCAGGCGAGTCCAGGGGCCAAGACTATTAGCGACAAACTCCACAATGGCCTAGACACCCACGAGAATGCAGCAGGTCACCGAGGAGCAAATTAGCAGCAGCCCCTGCAATGAGGCTGAGAGAGGGAAAGGACATAGAGCAGAACATTCGGAGTGGGCCAGAGCATCAATGCCGAGCATAGCGCTCACATCTGACCGGGAGGAGAAGATGAGATCTACGTCCGCCTGGTAGCAGGCTGGGGGGGAAGCCTCCACAGTGGGTTCCCCTATTGGACAACAGATCTCCTTCTCTGTCCGGAATCAACAAAAAGAAAGGTGTCCTTTGTCATGGGTAACCTGGGGGCCACCACACCTCCCATATCGAGGTCCGAAGTGAGCCGTAGGAATGAGCCTTCTTCCTTCGGAATGCGAAAAATAACAAGTCGAAAAATAATGCTTTTCCTTGTTTAGAAACGAGAGATTGCATGTTTGTTTGATAAAGATACAATCTCTTCTTTCAAGAACGGAGCTGACACTTCATTTGCCATTGAAGCTAACAGGTCGTTGACTTTGGGTGGTTTCATGCCAAACAGGAATTGATATCTCCTGGCAACAACCAAGGGTGAACTGCGCATGCTGTGATGTTGTCTGCGTTTGGCAACATACTCCTTGATGGGATGCCCGAGAATCGTTAGCCAGCTAGCCAAACAGCACCAAGGCAGCCAAATTTCCCACAATGAAACACCAAAGTTGGAAAAAGAGCCCCGTCAGGCAGGTAAGGTAGAAACTGTGCTATCTGTTTAACCAGTAGCACTTCAGGGTTAGCTTCTCCCATGGAGCCCAACACCTGTCTGAGAGGGTGCAGACGGGCTGGAGGCAAAAAGCCGAGAAAAGCCTCCATACAACTGTGCAAGTCTCAGCCTATATTCATCTACCACCTGTCAAACGCGCTCTTGAAATGGCTGCAAATGTTCCCAGCGTTTGTCGCTGGAGGAGCAACCCTTCTACCAGACGCTGGAACGTTCTCACACGGCAGCCAGAGAGGAGACAGAAGCCGCGAAGAGCCGGGGGAGGGTTTGCATTGTTCTAGCTGTCCACAGTGGAAACATTCCTATCTGCACTGGAAGACCGAGAGATAACCTACCCTGCAACAGGCAGTGGTGATAAGGCAGTGAGAAAGATCAAAACACACACACACACACACACACACTTACACAGTCTGTGTAACTACAAATACAAACACGCTTCCCAGCCTCCAGCTCCATCGCAAATGAATGCCTAACCCTGACTTTTACCCCAACCTTAACTCAAGTCTGAACCTGTAAACAGCCTTTTGAATTTGAGAGCAGAAGCCAAAAACGTACTTATTTTCCGGGGTAACGTTTGCCCTTGAGCAAATGAGGGGCCCAACTCCTAAATCTGATGGCTCCAAAAAAGACCTGAGGACAAATATCAGCATCAGGTCTTTACCTGTAGCCAGCTGAAACATTCCTCCGTGCAGGCACCATCAGAATAACTGAAAGTTCCAGAAAAACAACTGAAATCCTAAAACCTGTTAAAACTGGTGGAGAAGGGAAGGAGGCTAACTGGGACTGTTACACTGGACAGAAACACGACCTTGGTCTGTCTAAAACATCTGGCAAAGAAGCATATCTCCAGAGGAAGGAACCCTCTGGAGCCAAAGAGGGCAGCTGTGGAGCGATTTCAGCCATGGACGACGACAATGACAACAAAAACGACAACAAGTCCAGGAAAACTAACAATGTCTGTGCCCGAAATTAGTCCAACTAGACATGGATGATAAAGCTCCAACTGTGAGCATCCTAGGTGAAGGGGAGTCTGAACTTTTTTCTAACCAATCAAGTTGACAACCCACTTCACTTGGCTTTTAGAGAAATTTAGAGAAAAGGCTCTTTGGGCCGGATTAAATAGTTCTCTGGGCCATATGTGGCCCCCAGGCCTCCGCTTTCCCCCCTCTATTTCACTGAAGCTCTATTTCACTGGCTCACACGATCTTGTTTCATCTTTTAATCATTGGTTTTCATCACTTTAGTGATCATTTACAAAATGTTTACAGGACAAAATAAACTCTAACCTAAAATACAAAAGTACTAAAAAAAAGGTGATAGAAAATAGAGAAACTCTTATATAACTTGCTCCTTCTCCCAATACTCAGATCTCAGGGGCGTCCAGCCTCCACGGTAATCATCGCTGCTCGTAGCCAAACACACATTTTTTGTGTGTTTGGCTCACAGTTGCTCATTATTCTCCCCTGTGCATTTTGTTAAAAAGCACCCACGAATTTCAAATCACTAATTAGATTTAAAGATAACCTTTTTAAAGATAACTGTGATGGAGAGAGGAGGATTATTAATCATGCTTGGAGTAATTAAAGCTGGAGTCGATCATTAACAACAGCATTTGCTAAAACACCCAGAGACTCTGCATCTGATGTGCCCCCACTTGACCACACCTTCACCTGCCTGACAGTGAAATCTTGGGGCAAAACGGCAAAGCAAGTACATGAGCGTGTCTAGAGGCTCAGAGGAAGATGAGGCAGAGCTCAGCTTTTCCAAAATGTTGGCGGATATTTCTGAGCTCTCGAGCTACTTTACTACCGTCTTTACAACTTTTTAAATGGCGAAAATAATGACAGATCATCTCACCAACATTTGAAGGGGATCAAAGTCGGGAATTCAACATTAGAAAGAAAAGAAAACGCAGAGCAATGTGTCTACTGAAGGATACAGTTAGCCAAGCATGTTAGCACAACGCCACTGCTGCTGCTTCCTCCAAAGGAAACATCCGGTTTTTGCTAAAAGTCTGCAGGTCAGACCGGAAACAGCAAGCTAAGCTAACGATAATTAGCAGCAATGAACAAAAATCAGTGTGATCCGTGATTGAGAGAAGTCTGCTAACACACTTTGTTAACAGCTCTGTGGAAAGGCTAATTCAAAACTTTATCAATGCTTTGGCTAACGTGCTAGCCATCACAGTTCCCCAACTGGGCCAAGTTTGTGCCCAAGATAATTATATTGTAATAAAAAATCAATGAAAAACAAAGTGCTATAGAGAGTTTTTAAATAGTAAAAAAAAGTCAAGAGAACAAGAATGTTACGCATGCTTTTCTATAAAGTTAGAGTGACGGGAAAAAAGGCGCAGTCTGCACAGTATATTTATGATCTGATTAATCGATTCATGGCCAAGATAATCGATAAAATGCTCAATGACTAAAATAACTCTGTGCTGCAGCCGTAGATCAGAGCTTCCCTTGTCTTCACTTCATCCTTCAACTACAACGAAACATTGATGTGGATCGAAAGAGGGAAGCAGCCAGAGTAGATGTGTTCCATTTAAAGACGTTCAGATTACTGCTGCCCTCGTGATGCAAACCTCGTCAGTAAAAGCTTCGTTACGACCTTGAAGGTGTGGACCTGCAACAACTATGGTTTATATATATATATATATATATATATATATATATATATATATATATAAAAACCATAGTTTAGGTAAGGTAAGGTCCCTGACCAACACTGAAGAGACTTCAGTTTAAGTGCCATTTTTACTTTAAGCAGTTACCTTCTGAACATAGTGTAAATGTCACTTACTTGGTTACAAAAAGCAACATAAAGTGTTCCTTGTACCTTGACGATGCCCTGAGCATAAATATAACGTGTTTGTGGCCGTGTCTGACGCTGACTTACTGAGTTTCTTCTGGAAACTCGCCATTTGCTCCAACGGACCCTGCTCACCAGAACCGTCACCTAGAGCTCCAGCAGTTTCAGCGATCACGCCGACACGCTCCGCCTTTAAATGGTATCTCAGGGTTGACGAGCTTCTGTGATAGGCAAACTCTTTTCTGCATAGCTTGCAGTAAACGGTGCCTTTATCAACAGTTCCATTTGTTCTTTTTTTGAATAAAAAATGACCGTCCAGCAGACCCGTTACGCTGTCAGGCTCCACGTATATACCTGTGTGTGCGTCGGTGTAATCGGCATACCGCAACACTGTGTTCTGACAAAGGTTCCGCAACACCGTGCACTGACAAACATTGCGGGTGAGTAAACTGCGATAAAAAGCATTAATATTTTTTAGTGCGTTAAATATTTATAATTAATTAATCTCAATTAACGCGTTAATGTCCCACCCCTAATATATATATATTCCATGGCCCTGCCAGGAAACTGCTATTCTGCTCAATCTTCTCTCCATCTCCACCTCTCCTCTGTCTCACCATCTTCCTCCTCTACCTCCCAGGCGGTGGCACCAGATGGCCAGCTACATTGAACCTGGTTTCTGCCTGTTAAAGGGAAGTTGTTCTTTGCCAATGTCGCCAACACCACTGGCTTACTGGAGCTTCCCAAAAAAGCTTTGGTGAAGAGATTCTGCTGAAAAAAAGAATCTCTTTGCTGATGTTCACCTTCCACACGGAAACAAGCTACAAATTACAAAAGATCGGAAAGTAAAAAAAGACAAGTAAAGCAACCTGGCTCGTGAGTCAGTAGGGTTCAGCAGGAAGTTCAGCCGCTGGTATTACCATTATCGCTCCCTGGTATCAAAAAAGTTTAGTCGTTTAGGTAACAGCAGTCAAAATGCTCTTTAATGGGCTAAAATGTGATTAAAAACCACTAAAATGTCATCACAGATAAAGTTTGTTACTAAGCCAAGTCGCTTCTTTACTCTGACCAGAACTATGAAAATCTGAAACCAGGGTTGCCCTTTTCTGACCTGCTAAAAATACCCCTTTTTTTTTAGTCATATTCATCGAGTTCAAGCATTATTAATAAAAAAGCCGAACGGGTCACAGGGACGTTGGACAGAGCGGACCCTCGGCCGCATAATCAGGCCTGCGATGGATATCTGGTTTCTGCCGTCGCCGCTGCTGCTGGAAAAACATCTCACTGCAACAGGATCTGACTGAAACGGCGAGTTAGAGAAAAAAGAGAAGGTCTTGATACAACCGAAAGATCGATAAAATACAGAAGATATGCGTGAAAAAGGGCTGGGTTAGATGGATGAGACGCCTGATGGTTTCTATAGTTTTCTACATTCATGGTGGCAGTTTTGATCTCCACGGTTGCGGTTGGACACGAGACACATCACAAGGAGGCTTCTCAGTCTGGATGGAAGGAAAACAAAGATTTTGGAGGACAACCTCAACTAGGCTGAAAGAGAAATTACCGTATTTTTCGGATTACAAGTCGCACTTTTTGTTTGTTTGTTTGTTTGTTTGTTTGTTTGTTTAGTTAGGGAGCAAATTGGGTGTAAAAGTGTTCAAATTTGTAAGGTAGTTTTACATGTTTGTTATTTTTAAATATCAGACACGTATTTGTTGGTTGCCAGTGCTTCCTGTAGCGGATCAACCATCAGTGGGTTACATTAGCATACCAACCACATTTTTAGCCTGTTGTGTTTTATTCTATGGTTGTGATTATAGCTTTAGTGATGAAATGTCCATTTTTGGTCTCAGGTAGTGTAAAATAAATGTCCCTAAAGAGATGCAACTTATAGACCTGATGCGACTTATACTCCGGAGCGACTTATAGTAAAATACAGCAGCAGATGAAAGCGTGTAGAAGCCATGACTGGAGAAAAATCGGACAGACGGAGAGTCTCTAACAGGCGGCAGTGCTCAGCTCTCCGCAGCACCTTTTCCATTTTGAAACCTGGCTGTTATGACAGGACGGAGGAGGGCAGAGCAGAGGGAACACCAAAATAGCATCATCTGATCTTTCTTTCATAAACTTTTCCACTCCTGCAGCAATTCGCTGGAACAGACTTTTGGCAGAGGAAGAAACGCAAGAACTGGAGCCCTCAGATGCAGCGTTGAGTCACCGCTGCTGCTGAAACTTTGGACCAAACACGCGGAGAAACACATGGGGGGAAGAGAGAGAGAGAGAGAGGGGGAGAGAGAGAGAGAGAGAGAGAGAGAGAGAGAGGGAGAGAGGGAGAGAGAGAGAGGGAGAGAGACGGCTGACGGGTTGGAAGACGGAATAACGAGAACGAGCCTGTTTTTTTCACGTTCACCCGAACCGAACTCACCTCGGGCAGTGCAACACATGCTTGAAGTAGCATTCAGTGAGTCGGTTCACTACTATCAGCCACGTGACTGAAGGCTAATTATAGCTCCTGGAGGCATTGCTTCATCTTCACAAGAACGTGGGATTAAAAAAAGAGAATGGGGCATTTTTACATCTCTGTACTGCCTTTGGTGGTCTAAATAGACCACCTGACTTGGATGCAGGCTCTTTAGAGGTTTGGGCTCTGAAAAAACAGCTTCACCTCTCAAACTTCAGCTTGGATCTAATTGAACAGTTAGCGTAAGGGTTGGCTGAGAGCTCACACCAGTAACTTAAGGCTGCAGCAATCGATTATTCTGGCGATTAACAGAGTAATAGGATCGCAAATATTTTGCACCTACCGTTTTTTTTCCTGCTCTAAAAAGCACCAGCAGCTGTTTTTTTTCCAATGTTAATAATATCAAATTTAGATAGTTAATTAAACTGACTTTTACAATTTGACTCACTGAAATACCGGTTTTAAAAAACTCACTATAGCAGTTTATTTTCTGTGGGTTTATATTATAATATAATTATCTTAAGCAAAAACTTAGCCTAGTGGGAAAAACATACTAGCTAGCACATTAGCCACTGCACTGATTAAGGTTGTGAATCAGCTATTCCACCGAGTTATTAACAAAGTGTGTTATTTAACAAACTTCTCCCAATCATACATCGCATCGATTTCTGATATTTGCTGCTAATTACCGTTAGCCTTAGCTGACTGTTTCTGGTCCGATCTGCGGACTTTTAGCATTGACTAGTTGTTTCCTTTAAAGATGTTGCAGCAGCAGCACTGTGCTACTGTGTCACACTAACTGCATTTTCCAGTGGACACACTGCTCCAGTTTTCTTTTCTTGTAAACGTTAAATGCATCAATCTTCAGTAAAGCTTTAGCAGCCAAACAGAAGCGCTTTGCGCAACAGAAATGCAATTACAACAAACCTATGTGAGCTTGACTGCAACAATGTAAAGGTGGCTGAACCATACGCAATAATTCTCCTGTCCATACATGTTTTCTTAACCACCTTGTCCACACTGTAATCACCCCCACTGGCTGAAGCACAGTCCATCTTGTTCTGTCAAAACAAATTCTGCACGTCATGCAGCTTTTATTTGGAGACACCCAATTCCAGCTAGCATGGTGTCAACCTGTTTAAACAGGTCGCGTTTAAAAAGAAAACAATTTTAGACCTCAGCAAATGCTTTTGGAGATTTGGGCCACTCAGCTTAACTTGTCATCGTTGACATTAGCAGACCAGATAAGTCGACCACCACATTCATAATGTCTTATAAATGGATATTACTCCCCTGGTCTACTGGAATGTTTTGTGTTTAGTCCCAGGAGGTGTAATAAAGGGTCCAAATGACAAGATCACAAGGACGCAGCGACTTTTTTTGGAGTGCGACAGGCAGCAAGCAGCCTCTAGTAGCTAGCCAACGCCATCCGGAAAACTACTGCAGGAGAATCCTGAGCACTAGCTTGCCATCTGCCAAGTTGGAAAAGCACTTATTAAACGAGTGCATTGTTAATACAGCAGCGCTCGTGGAACATGTCGATGGCAGATGTGCGCCAACTTTCCACCTAAAAAAAAAAGAAGTGTGGCATTGCGATGCCACGGCATGAGTGTGCGTTTCGTTTGCAGGCTGTACGACATTCAGGCTTTCAAACAGACTTGATGTAGAGAACCAACAAGAACTGCTCTGACCATAGCAACAAGGTGGATGTTTGACAGAAGCGAGGAACCACCGGCGTAAAGACACGATGTTTTCATACATATCTGTTGGTCCGCCACTTAGTTTGATCATTTTAACAAATGAATACCGTATTTTTTGGACTACAAGTGGACCAAGACATTTCATCTGGAAAAGCAAGTTCTAATAACAACGATCGAATCTAGAACAACAGGTTGAATAGGTATAGGGTGTGATAGCACATTGATGTTTTTTTTGGATACACAACAACACAAAGAACATACTTTGGTGTCTGAAAAAGCAGAATTAACAAACTAAGCTCGCGACTCCTACAAGCTAGCTACTGGTTAGCAAGATTACCAAGATCTCCATCTTATTTCACATTGCTGAATCCATTGAATTCTTCATCCTCGGTGAAGAGGAGTTTCTTTTGGGGGAATTTGTGTTCAGTCTCTCAGTTGCCCTTAAGTTAACTTTTATATCATTTTCAGTGGTACAGGAGTAACACATACTGGTAGTTGTCACAAGCATAGAGCACCCTCTAGATGCTTTAGGTAATACCGTATTTTCACGACCATAAGGCGCACCGGGTTATAAGGCGCAGTCTCAGTTACGGGGTTTGTTTCTGTACTTAAGCCATACATAAGGCGCACCGCATTATTAGGCGCATGCTAAAACATACGGTATAAAACGACAACGGAAGTAAAACAGTGAGTTTTGACACATTTATTGAACTAAATATTCATTCTTCCGCCACAAAACCATCAAAGTTTTCATCTTCTGTATCTGAATTAAACAGCGGCGCTATTTCAATGTCCAACATCCCGAGTTCCTCATCTTCATCATCTGAATCAGACTCGCCGACCGGTTCCGCTTCAACGTTAACGCCGGCTTTTGCGAAAGCTCTCACAATACATGAAGACGGTATCGTAGCCCATGCGTCTACGATCCACCTGACCGGTGCCATTTTAGGGGGTCCTTATGCAAGTACCAGTAAATAGTGCTCAGCGGACACCTCTGCTGTATGTTCAGCAGAGGTGTGCGGCTGATCGATGGGCGGAGCGTTACGCCGTAGTGCACCCACCAAAGGCACACGGCAGACCAAATTAAGAAAGTTGTCGGCTTGACTGGTTAGAAAGAAGTTTAACCCCCTATTCACCTAGCATGCTAACATGTTCTAGTCCATGTTAATAGTCTAACATGTTAATAATCTATCAAGCACAATTTTTAGTTAACCTCCAATCCTCAATTGGCCGGCCCCTTCATCAAGATCTAAAACCCAATGTGGCCCTTCAGGCAAAATAATTGCCCACCCCTGCTCTAGATGCTTTAGGTAATACCGTATTTTCACGACCATAAGGCGCACCGGGTTATAAGGCGCAGTCTCAGTTACGGGGTTTGTTTCTGTACTTAAGCCACACATAAGGCGCACCGCATTATTAGGCACATGCTAAAACATACGGTATAAAACGACAACGGAAGTAAAACAGTGAGTTTTGACACATTTATTGAACTAAATATTCATTCTTCCGCCACAAAACCATCAAAGTTTTCATCTTCTGTATCTGAATTAAACAGCGGCGCTATTTCAATGTCCAACAGCCCGAGTTCCTCATCTTCATCATCTGAATCAGACTCGCCGACCGGTTCCGCTTCAACGTTAACGCCGGCTTTTGCGAAAGCTCTCACAATACATGAAGACGGTATCGTAGCCCATGCGTCTACGATCCACCTGACCGGTGCCATTTTAGGGGGTCCTTATGCAAGTACCAGTAAATAGTGCTTAGCGGCACACCTCTGCTGTATGTTCAGCAGAGGTGTGCGGCTGATCGATGGGTGGAGCGTTACGCCGTAGTGCACCCACCAAAGGCACACGGCAGATTTTGGAACTCCTTACACCTTATTATAAGGCGCACTGTTGATTTTGGAGAAAATCTGTGTTTTAGGTGCGCCTTATGGTCGTGAAAATACGGTATTTACTCCTCAGTCACAAACGCTTTGATGGCAACACAGTATTGGTGCACGCCACTCAGGGAGCTTGACATGTGGATCGTCTTGACCGGAGATTTTACACAGTTTTTCGGTGAAAGTGAAATTTTCTGGATAAAAGAAACGGACATTTCGCTGCATGAAATTTCCCTTTTCGGGACAGGAGCTTCCTAAGCAGTCTAAGCCTTTTTGCTGATATAAACAAAGAAGAAGAATGGCGTGGCACATGATTGTACCTGATGAAGGCTGATTTTGCACTTGAGGTAAATTGTGTAACGGCTAGGATACCATATTAAAGAGTCTGACAGCTGTGGGGAGGACGTCAAACAAAAGGCTGAAGGTGATGAAAATGGATAAGATTAAAAAACCAAGACAAACAATAAAAGGGTGAGGACTTTTCTGTACTTGTTTGGCAGGTTGCGAACATCGGAGCAACCATTGGCTCGTGGGTTTAATTCCCAATACTGACTTACCAAAAACTCAACTAGCATGTGGGACTCAGCGAAGAGCAAATAATAGCTAACTGTTGACCATTTCAAACATGGGAGAAACCTGTGTTTGCTGTTATAATTATGTTCACGGAGGATAGCCCGGAGTACCAACAATGGAAATGGAAACTGCCTTGAGCCTCAGGAAGGTCGTTTGTCATGTTCAAACATTAGCTGTTTAGCTGAGAATTTATTAGGCCAAAGCCGGATGGCTGATTACAGCTGCTTTTCCATCTGGTATCTGCCACTTTTAGCGCCGAGGAAAGGAATTCTTCACCTCAAATCGTTCTGCGGGGATAAAAACAAACCATCCTTCTCTCATTTGAGCTTCAGTTTAAGTGCAAATGTTCAATTTTAGTCAACACCAACACGTAGGGAAAAAATTCCGAAGCCAGCGCGGGTGTTTTACTCCGCTCTGAGTGGAGGAAGAAAGTTTCCATGCTGGTTTTGGGAGAGAAATGTTCGATGAGGGAGGAGGTCCATAAAAGCTGAATTAGGCTAAATAGGATTCGCTCTGATATAATCAACATGGGTGTGAATAACAATGACATCAAACTAATGGACTCACGGGGCTGATCTGGATTAATCTGTCTGATAATCTCTCGTTTCCGCGCTTTTATTGCTGCAGAAACCGAAATTCACACCAGACCCGGAACCTGATATTACCCAACACACTTTCCTATATTTTATTTTGTGTATTGCTGGTGTTTATTTTCTTCCGTCTGGAGACCAAAGACTGAACTTTTCCAAGTCACCTCCACACAGACAGTCTATTTTTTTTATTTATTTGTTTTTTTGTGAATAATAAACCCCTCTTTTAACAATGTGGTTGTTATGTCCAACAAAAATAATATCCTCCAGAAAGAGGATCAGTGACTGTGAATGTAGACAATTTTAGCCTAATTTTATCTCCAGATTGATCATGTGGTCAAACCAGACACATGACATTTCACTCTACTTGTTGTTTGAAGAGCCTGTAAATTGGTCCAGCTAGAGATGGATGATGAAGCTTCAAATGATGTTTGGCCCCAACTTCTTAGCATGCTAGGTGAAGGGGGGGAGGGGGGTTCTAAACCTTTTTCTAACCAATCAAGCTGCCAATTCACTCCATTCCGCTTTTGGAGAAATGGTTATTCAGGTTCTGCGGGCCGGGTTAAATAGTTCGCCGGGCCGCATGTGGCCCCCGGGCCCCAGTTTGCCCACCTCTGACCAAGACAGTCATTCAAGGAAATAAAAGCTCTTTCCTTTTCCACCCAACTGGACCAGCCTATTTAACTCCAACATGCTACACTATGAAAAGCCCCCAGTGTGACCCATACACCCCCCCGCCCCCACCATCACCCACCTTACTAAAGGAAACACCCTGGATTTCCATCCAGTCTCCTACAAGTCTGGTAGAGGCAGGAAAAACTGTCCATGAGACACCCAAAGCACAACGCCAGCGAGACGGAGGCTATTTATAGTGTTACTCCAACGAGGGAGGATGAGCTCTTCACGTGGCGAGAGGAAGAAGGAGGAGGACGAGGGGAACTCTATTGACACAACGCTAAAAAGTGACACAAAGTATTTGAACTTGAGGCGGGGAGGCGAAACGCTGACACCCAGCCGCCGCCCACTCCGCGTCTCGTCCGTCGGTCTCCGGTCGCGAGGCGAGGCCGACCCAAACACCAGCGGAGAAGAGGAAACGCTCCGAGACGGGATGAAGAAGAGTCACGGGACCATTCCGGGGGTTGACACATTTACAATTCATTTGTTAGGCGCAAGACGTGGTCTCTGTCTGCATGAACACACACTTCCTGAGCGCCACAGATGGAGGGGGGGGGTTCTCAGGCCGGGCGCACCTCAGTGGCAGACAGTATCGCAACAGACGTGTTTAAATGTGCACAAAAACCAGAAATAAAACACTAAAAGCCTCAGCTCGGGGCCTAGATCCTCCTGTTCAGCAGTTCCATGTGCTCTCAATCTAAATCAAGTTTGTATACTCAGAAAAACGCAATCAAATGTGTTTGTTTGTTTAAACCTACATTTTTTTAGAGCAAATAAAGTCAGTTTAATGGTGTCACAGCAAGCAAGTCGCCGAAACCACCCATTCTGACATTAATGTTGCAAAATATGCACGTTATCGTCCGCTTTCCTTGTTTTGGTCAGAACATCCTCGTGTTCCTCTACCCACAGGAGGGGAGGAGAAGTTTGGAAGGCTGTTTTTCCATCTTCAACCTTTCCAGCCTGGGTCGGGGGGGTGGTGGGTGCTGGGGTGGGGAAGTTTGAGGAGACAGATCCGTCAGTGTCGTGGCTGCTCGGGCGTCCGTGGGGACGCAAATTTCATTCGCAAGAGCAAACAGAAATGAGGGAGGAGAAGAAAAAAAAACAAAACAAAACAAAACAAAAGCAGCTGCGCGCACACATGCGGAGCAAATCAATGGAAATGTGCAGGACGAGGCCCGAGCTCGGAGGTGAGGTCCGGGTGCGAGTCGTGACAGGCTCATCCAGCACAACACACACATACACACACAAACACACGCGTGCACGCGGTCGCGCGCGCGCACCACAAGCTGTTTTACTGGCTCAACTCACGTCTTCGAACAGGGACCCGACGTTGGCTGTCACCAGCAGTATTCCCGAGCCGTGCGCCGCTGTCAGCTTCCCAGCCATGGCTCGTCCTCGCAGGTGGGTCTGGGACTCGCACACGCACGGACTTTCAGAAAAACGTGGGAGGATCAACAAACACACGCCGGCAAGTGCGCCTCGGAACGGCTTACAAGGCTGGGAATTGGTCAGAGGAGGCAGAGTTAAAGCGACTCGGCTGGAGCATATCTCGTCTTCGAGCTGTGGCCGTGCATCTACCCGGGAGTTGCTGCGCGCTCGGAGCTCCGTCGGCGGCGAGGAGCGGCTGCTGCTGGTCGCGCTAGTTCTCCGTCTTCACCGCCATCGCCAAAGAAAAGTTTCCGGCTTCTAATCCGAGTGCCCGAGGACTCTGGCTCATTTCAGCGACGAGGGTTTTCCCCCCCACCACCGCCGCTGAAAGCGTTTGTGAAGCGCAGAAGTGTCCCTCCGAAAGCAGGACGCCGTGCCAGGAGCGTCAGCCTCGCCGTGCGCACGGGATAGGCTGGGGGCTCCGCCGCGCTGACGTCAGCGCGCCAATGGCAACGCGGGGATCTCTTAAAGGGCCACGCACAGCCGCGCCAGCGCGACCTCCCGCTGCGCGAGGCCTCCAAAGAAGTCCTCGAACCCCAACCAATGGTGCAACTGATAAATAAGCAGTTTACACTTGGTTGAAGTCACCGAGAAGGGTTCGAGCAGGGGAAGAGTGGCCTGCACCTGCTGAGGGGACTGAGGTCCTTCAGGGTGAGCAGGGCTCTCCTCAGGACCTTCATGACACGGTGGTGGAAGGAAGAGACCGAACACGCTGGTTCAGAGAGCTGCCTCTGGCCTGGGCTGCAGCCTGGACTCCATCCAGGAGGTGGAGGACAGGAGGATGTTGGCCAGGCTGACCTCCATCAGGAGCAACACCTCCCTCCCCCTACACCAGAGGTGGGCAAACCAAGGCCCGGGGGCCACATGTGGCCCGGTGAGCTGTTTAATCTGGCCCGCGGAGCCTTTACAACAGTTTTTCCAAAAGTCAAATCAAGAAGGTTGCCAGCTTGATTGGTTAGAAAGAAGTTCAACTCCCTCTTCACCTAGCATGCTAACATTTTGTCTTAAGAATGTGGGGCCAAGCATCATCTGGAGCTTCATCATCCATCTCTAGTTTTTAACAATTTACAGGCTCTTCAAACTATTTTCTCAGTTAATAGTCCATCAAGCATGATTTTAAGTTAACCTCCGACCCTCATTGGGGGGCCGGCCCCTTCATCAGGATCTAAAACCCAATGTGGCCCTTCAGGCAGAATAATTGCCCACCCCTGCCCTACACCATACTGTGGAGACCCTGGGCAGCTCCTTCAGTGCTAGACTGAGGCATCCGCACATGTATAGTACCTGTACATATGTTATTCCTTATTTTATTTTATTATGTGTACATAGAATTAGTCATATCCTATTTTCCCGATTCCTCTATTTCTATTTCTATTTTTTCCTGCAAGTATTTTCTAATATTTATTACTGTATCGCTGCTGCTGGAACAGTGGAATTTCCCCATTGTGGGATAAATAAACACACTCTTATTCTTAAGTCACCAGGATCTGGGTTAGCTGCAGCAGGGATCCGCTATGAATAGATCCCTAATAGAATAGATGTCTGCGTAGATTCCCATCCATCCAGGTCGGAGTTATCCAAGACCAGAGGCGAAACCTTCAAGGAAACCTTAACAAATCCAGCTGCACACAGAGATCTGACCTTGGATGGAATAGAACAGAATACTGCTTATCACACCCCAGTGGGGAAATAGGAGTGTTCCAGCAGTATCCAAACACAGAGAACAAGTGAATGATGGAAAAACACTTAAAAATAGAAAAAATATTTACTATACAAATATGTACACAAGAAGGAGCACAAATATTGCAAGCAAGATAGTGGTGTGATAATTATGAATACATCACATACAATTATGAATAAATCACATACGCCTTTCACATACACATCTAAAGGATTTTTTTGTGTGTTCCTATCTGAATAATACACATTTCCATCATGTGACTTCAGCTCGTAGCCCATGGGGTGCTGGCAACAAGAAAGAAGACAAACAGAACCGTTATACAGCCAAATGTTTGCTATCACCCAAAATTGGTTTGAAGTATATTTTTAAACCGTGAACTTTGTTACTGTTAACCTTCATGATTGAAGCAAAGACGCGCTCTGCCTGTATTTGTACTGAAAGCTAGCGAACCCAGCTAGCGAACCGAGCAGAACAGGAGACATGTTCTGCTCAGGATTTCAGGCCAGGGCCTTTATGCTGCTGGGTAACAGAAGAGCAAATAAAGTTCAATTCATTTTCACTTTATTTCAATATTATTTGCGTAGCCCTTTGTACAATCAGAACAGTCGCTAGTTGCTTTTACAGGAGGCAGAAACCCTGAGCCTGAACCAAATTTTAACAGGAAGAAACCTTGAGCAGGACCTGGCTTACAAGGAGAAACCATCCTGCTGAAAAAGTAGAAGAGGGAG
Organism: Tetraodon nigroviridis; assembly: GCA_000180735.1. Taxonomy (NCBI): domain Eukaryota; kingdom Metazoa; phylum Chordata; class Actinopteri; order Tetraodontiformes; family Tetraodontidae; genus Tetraodon; species Tetraodon nigroviridis. The sequence goes on from CAAE01015016.1 coordinate 661,637, forward strand.
ACAGGACAGAGAGAATAAAAAAGAAAGAGAGAGAGAGAGCGTCCGCTCACTACTCACAAAAACAGAGAGAGAGAGAGAGAGAGAAACATGCAAGCACAGCAAACCAAAAAAAATTGATCTCCAGTCAGGCAAAACGGTTGTGTAGCATTGTTTTCTTTCTTTTTTTTTTTTCTGATAAACCCACAGTCATGTGGGAGGTTTTGTAACAGTTGTTTTGGTGGACATCTCACATTTCTCCACATTTATTCCACAATATTTTGTAAACACTGTCAGGCCAAGATGCTAGCTATGATGTAGGGTCGTTGTATGAATCTCAAAAAAAGCCAGAGACCCATAGCAGGTATGGAATGAATCTGATGTGTGTGGATGGTAAGGTAAGAGTAAAAAATAAAAAGACACTTGCGTCCATTCATTTATGAATAAATAATGACATACCAGAGGAAGGCATGAGGAGAAACTTGCCCACCTTCAGCACGGCGGTATTCAGGCGTGTCATGAGTAGCTCCAGTGTGCAGCAGATAGCATGTGGAAAACTGCTTTTGTGTTTGCAAGACAAGACAAGACAAGACAAGACAAGACAAGACAAGACAAGACAAGACAAGACAAGACAAGACAAGACGAGACAAAGTTACCAGTGAGAGATGGGACAAGTCATTTCAAACCTTTTAGCAGCATCCTCAGTGCAGGAAGGAGCCTACCGCAGGTCATTCCTCCCCACAGCCATCAGACTGTTCAATGCTGCATCCTAGTCCTCCACAAGGACAACAATCCACATTTCACACCTCACACACTCCTACTCCACAATGTCATACTCATGTAAATCCTGTATAAAATATTTATTGGTGTACATAGTGTAACATTCCAACAGAAAGTATTTCTATTTATCTGCCTTCTTCCTGCACTTTTCAAACTTTCTCTCCAACGTTTTGCTGCTGCTGGAACAGTGTAATTTCCCCGCTGTGGGACGAATAAAGTTCTATTCTATTCTATTCTTCTATTCTATAGCACTTCTAACAAATGGTGGAGCTGCTCTAGACCCTCAGCAGGTTCTGGAGGAGTGCGGACGTTTGTCCGCACTCCCTCTGTCCCCCTGTCTCAATAGAGCAATTGCACCTAAATGTGAAGCAGCTGGGATGAGATTGAATCCCCAACCGAGTGCCCTCTCTGGTTTTAGGATGAGACCTTGCCCAAAGTGGAGTAATTTAAGGGTCATGTTCTGTATGAAGAAGAATAAGGTGGGAGCTTGACAAGCGAATCGATGCAGCGATCGTTGGCGGTGAAGCAGAGTTTGCATCAATCGGTCGTGCTAAAGGAGCTAAGCTAAAGAGAAAAACTCTTGATTAAACAGTTCATCCTGGTTCTGACCTGATGGTCATGAGCTGTGAGTAACGAAGGAAAGAATGAGATCCCAGACAGAAGCAGCACAAATAGGTTTCCTGTGTCGGGTGGATGTCTGGGCTCTCCCTCAGAGATAGGGTTGAGAACCTCGAAGAGCTGCTGCTCCTCCACATGGAGAAGAGCCAGATGAAATTGGTCTGATGAGGAAGTCTGGTGAAGTTTTCTGAACACAGCCCATCAGAGGGAGACCCCAGGGAAGACCCGGGACATGAAGGACAGAAGATGGATGGATGGGTGCGTGGTTGGGTAGATGGGTGAATACATGGATCTTGGTCCATTTATCCTCTGAAAAGTAAAAGCGGCTCAGCTCGAGCTGGGTGGAGTAGGTACCATCCAGTGGGAAAAACACCTCTTTGCTCATTTAGGCACATGAAGCAGAAATTCTCATTTTTATATTACTGTCTGTCAAGATATACAGGATGTCACAGCATAGGAAACCACCACATGAGCATCAACATTTCTTTGAAATTGAATCATAAATGGCAGAAAAGGGAAATGAGTATACTCTGTCGGACAATACTTACTTGTGCTGGTTTGAGTTTTGAGGTACCTTCTAATTTTCTTGTAGGGTTGGTGGCTCCCGCTTCTCCATTTTGTTTCGTTTTTTTACTTGCACTTTTTAGATTGGTTTGGGTTAACATAATGATTTATTCTACAAACTCTGGGTAATTACTTTAGGAAAGTACTTCTCAGTCCTACTTTATTCAGTTTCAACTACTACCAAGCAGATCATGTGACACATGAAACTCTGTGTGCTTCATAGTTTACAGTTTACAGTCTGAATCTAAAGTTGGGAGCAGGTAGAAGAGACCAGGTAAAGTGTAAACATGTACGTAAAAGAGGAGGAATTAAGGTCCCAAAAAGTTGGAATGTATGAATGGGAACAACTGGGACAGGCAGGTTATTAGGGTGAAAACATGAAAAAGATGTGAGAATTTGGAGACCTGGAAGAGAAGAATTTGCTCTGGTGACAAAGTCAAACCAAAGAAAGAGATTACTGTAAATGATTCACTTGGTTATGTAAAGATTTATAGGGCAAGCCTGATATTCAAGAATTATCTGTGACTGAATGGACAAAGTCCGCTAATCAGCATTAATCTGTGGCCATTATCCAATAAAGGTGCGTGCAGCTTGATAAAAAGACCAAAGGCTGCTTCTCTATTCTGGCTAATGCGTCCTCGGAAAAAAAAAAATAAAAGATTATTACGGCAGCATTTTAATGTATGAAATGAGGAGGGGATAAAAATAACAGAAATTCCAAATTAGGCACTTTCCTAGATCTTCCCTAACACCATGATCCATGAAGGATCTGGCGGTGAGCTGGTTAAAGGCCTCTGCCACGCCCATACCGAACAGCAGAATAATAGTTGGATCAGCCAATTAAAACACAGTTCACAGCTCAGATGTATTTAGAAAAAACAGTTGTAGGAAGGTATTTATGTTGTGGACGCAAAAGATTTTTGATGCCGCGAACGGCTGCCTCATAACCCAATGTTTCATCATTCCTGGTGGTTGAATCAGACGCTGGGCTGTTTCCCATCAACCTCAAACCATGGACACTCCTCTTCCTCAGCCCTCAAATGGTTTCCTGACAAAAACCCGCATCAGCTCTTTTTGCATCTGATCTCAGATTCAAATGAAATAATTGGAGGTAATCCTTTTAATCCTTAAAACTGGACCCCCGTCCGCAGATGAAACCTGTGTGTTGGTGGTTTAATCCAAACACCTACACATTCCTTGGCATATGTGGATGCACACGCTTTGATCGAAAGATTTCCTCATTACTTGTTTTGGCAGGGAGACCTTGGACCTTTTTGCCTGCATGACTGATTATTGCTAAGGGTGTACAGCCAAAGCCATGAGTAATGGATTATTGTGAATTAGAACAGATTATTTTAGACTTTTTGTGGGTTTGAAATGAAAAAAAGAAAAAAAAAAAGCTTGCTCACACAGTGTTACAGATCTCTTGTTTACCAATACAAAGAAAAGAATTGGCTATAAAATATTATCATGCTGCACCAGATGGAAGGAAGTGGGGTCAAACTGATTTCGGTTGGTTTGACAAATAACTTTTTCACCCATCTTTCAATGATCCCCCCTGCTGATCTGCGGGGAGTCCAGGACCAGGATCTTCTGTCGCCCGGAGGTGGGCCAGGGTTTGGTAGCCTCGTCAGAGAGTCATTTCATTAACGTGACACTTGTCTACATGAGTGAATATAATGTGCTGGAGAACAGAAGCAGTTTATCAGAAATATCAGAAGATTTAATAAAAATGGATAATTGACTGCTGAGAAAATAAGACAACTCGCTATTATTTTCTAAATCTTGATTGCAATCACAGCGTGCTGCTCAGATAAGCAGTCTCAGTTTGAATGAACTCGGTTTTTCGTCCTTGTAAAGTTGAAGCCTCCAGTGGTGCTGAGGTCACAGGTCATAGTTCTGCTCAAGGTTAGGAACAGGAAATGTTGACGTACGGTATAATAAGGTTGGCAGTCTTGGATTTTTTATTTATTCACTGTGTCTCTTCCTTCCAAGGATGTCCAGGAGGGGGCCAGAGTTCAAGGATGCAGATTCATGGCCACGGCAGCAACACTAACCTAAGCTAGCAAAAGATATATGCTCATATTACTGAAATGTAGAACCTTCGCTGCAGTTCTCCTAATTCCCTGCAATCTGCACTCACAGATGTACAACAGTAGCAAAACATATCGGGGAAAAAATAGTGTGTCCAGGAAACACTCACATCTAGCCTGTTACATAAAGGTTTGTAAATACTACACTGATAGCTGTAGGCAGGGTGTCCCATGGGGGCCGTGAGGAGGGGCCAATGTGTGTATGCTTGTGTGTGTGTGTAACATGCTGATAAAGAAGTTCTCCTGATTGTAGCCTCTCCCTTCCACACACTGGGTAATGGAAAAATGTTATGTTGGAATTCCAGACAGCAAGCAACTATGTGCACTTTGACCCCGATCTCCGTGCCGCTTAAATTCCCTTATCTAAAAATAGACAAACCTGGAAAGAATCAGGCTTTCTCATGTCTCTGAAGGAGCAGTGATTTTGTCACGTATGATGTATGAGGGAAAAGTTGATGTAAAGTTTTATCCGCGGCCTCGTTCCCCTGTGCTGAACTGATGTATGGATCCCAGGAGAGGAGGGTTTAGCCTGGAAATCAACCCTGAGAACTTTTACATTAGCTCTGTTTATCTATTTGTGCTTATGTGTTTGTCCCAAAATATTCATTCTACTTGCAAAGTGAGGACATTTTTGGGAAGTGAGGACATTTTGGCTGATCTTCTCAACTTCAAAAACCACCGAGGGTTTTAAGCTTGGGGTTAGAATTGGGTTTAAGTCAGGGTTAGGGTCAGGGTCAGGGTAAAGGTCAGGGTAAGGGGTAATACATAATGCTTATGAAACCCCTTAAAAAGTACAAGAATGTGTTTTTGTGTGTGGGTGTAAGTGTGTGTGTGTCTATAAAGATTTCCATTTGAACTTTTAAAAGTTCCAAACATTGTGAGTCTCTTGATACAAATCCCAACTAAAATAAACAAAGAAGCGTCATGGGGATCATCCACATGTTCTCCGATGGAGACAAAACTACAAATGAAAGTTAAACTTTAAATTCTTGCTCGGGTGCCAAATATCAAAGTTCCTCCATGTTTTATATAAATGTTTAAAATGTGTACACCTGTAAAATAAATCTAAATCTAAATCTTACTTCTAAACCTAAATATGAAATCTAAATCTAAATGTTACCTCTAAGTCTAAATATTAAATCTAAATCTAAATGTTAAATCTAAGTCTAAATGTTAAATCCAAATCTCAATGTTTATTCTAAGTCAAAATGTTAACTCTAAATCTAAATGTTAAATCCAAATT
>CAAE01015016.1:670808-715740 GCA_000180735.1 Tetraodon nigroviridis
AGATGGATGGATGGATAGATAGATATATAGATAGATAGATAGATGGATAGATAGATAGATAGATAGATAGATAGATAGATAGATAGATAGAATAATTGATTGATTGCTTGGTTGATTCATTGATTGACAGAGACAGACAGTCCGGCAGATAGACGGATGGATGGATGGATGGATGGATGGATGGATTTGCGCTCTCCTCCTGTTGGCTGAAGGAGGTCAGCTGGCCCCCCAGCGTCACAAACCAGCAGCGCGGCCCAAACAGAGAGGTGACTGTGCTCGCTGCCAAAATCCCAGTTTCCCCCCTTCCTGCACCCATTCAAACCATAACTGGCCAGAAGTCAAAGCCCCGGGCCCCCCGGGCCCCCCGGCCCCCCCGGCGCAGCCTCCTTGTGATGAGAGCGCTGTACTAAATATAAACCCAGAGGCCATTAGGCCTTGTTTTGGGGTTTTTTGTTGGGGTTTTTTTTGCAGCCTGTCAAACGCAAACCTCCTGAAGGTGCTGAAAGCAAGTGTGTGTGTGTATCTAGGAAACGGCCACGGCCAAAATGGGAAACAAACCAGGATCTGTGCCACTCTCCTGTCTTATGTAAGGGCCCCAGCAGAGGCAGCTTAACTCACCCCAACTGGGGGCCCTCGAAAAAGATGAGTTTTCCACCTTGTGACCGAAACAGACTAACCTAGTTTTCGGGCAGGATGGAGACATAATCTTGCCTCCGAGAGCGCAGTTCTGCTTCTCACACAAGCGTAAGGAGAAGCAACTTTTTCAGTTCTTTTTAAAACAGCAGCAACATCGCTGCAAATGCAAAACTGCCCTTTGTTGTCGGCTGTACAACAACGCAGAACTGTTGACCCTTAAAAGGCCGTTAAAAACCTCGAACCTTAAAGAATGAAGCAACATTTTGCCTGACATCGGTCGTTCCATTGGTCCTACGGAAAACTTCTAACTAAAAATCAGCTCTTTAACATTAAAGCTGCTTCGGGGATGTTGTATCTCAGCACAGTTGACAACTTGTCAGAGTTTATGGTGTTTATAGTGCTGACAGTGCGCAGAGCTCCGCGCCATCCCTCCACGAGAGCAGAGGAACTATGCGGGTTTCGTCCAGAAGGGGGCAGCACAGATTAAAGTTGAAATAGCGCAAGCCTGGAAGAAAAGCAGAAAATTTGAATAAAAAAACAGATTAAATCGAAATAAAGTGGTTATCGCAAAAAAGTCGTCCTTTCGCCCTTCATAGCTTTTTTATTGATGATGATTATCGTCTTTTTTTGCGTTATTCTGTATGTCACATGTCAGTGCTGCTCCGACACTGTGAAGCTACCTTGTATTTTAATAGAAACTGTTTCCTTTATCGACTCTGCATTCTTATTGATTTAAAATAGATACATAGAAAACTCCTCATGAATGAAATTATCTTTTTACTCTTTATTTTAGGTGCCCCTGTCAACATGCTGTCTCTATGTGTCCACCAGGTGGCAGTGTAGAGCTACCCAGCGTTTTCTTTTGCTAATAAAGCACCTGATTTTGTGTATGTGTGAACCCACAACGTTAGTTTCTTCAGCTGAAGTGTTTTTTAGCCCTCCAGTCACCTGTATGCATACTAACTTGTGTGTGTGTGGTGTGTGTGTGTGTGTGTGTGTGTTTAAACCGTTTAAGAGCATCACAGCAGGGCTGTCCAGACACCCAGACTAGACTCCCATTTTCATCAGGACAGATGAGGAGTTGCCTTGACAACCTGATTGGCATCTCTGTGACAGCTGCGCGGTGAGTGAGAGCGGTGGTCCCAGTTCACAGAGGGGGGAGGCGGGTGTTGGCGACAGCGTGACAGCTGTCACAGCCCCTTCGTCCCAACCGGGCCCTTCCTCCAGCCCACATTTCTACCTCGCTCGCTCACACCTCAACCTGACTGCCTCCCAAAGATGTCATTATCTGCACACAGAGGAGGAACCTCAAGCTGTGATTTACGCCTAATAAATAGGAATCCTCAAGGACTCTTGACTCAAAACTCTGCATCAAGGCCAGCAAAAATAAACCGATCAGCCGCGAGCAGCAGAAACCCCGTCCAGCTTCGCTCCTCTTCTCTGGGCCTCGAGCTGAGCGATGGCTGGATTACTGAGGTGGAGAAAGTCTGGGTGGAGATGCAGATGTTTCTTTTATTGAGTCTCAGAGAACCTGGGAGCAGCCAGATCTCCTCTGCTCGTATAAAGTGTGATTCAGCGGGCGTTTCAGGCCAGGATTCGATGTCTTCCTGTTATTGTCATGCTTCCCAAAGGATATGAGTGTGACAGCTGGATTCTTGAACGCTCCAGCCATGGAATCTGGTCCCATCTACCAGATTCTGATTTATGTCCTCACTTTGCTCATAAAGCCAGAGGTTATTCTCTCAAATATTTTCTCCAAGGTTCTCAAAAGCTCGAGCGCCAGCGAGAAAATCTGCAGTTTTAAGCCCAGATGATCGATTCGGTTCGAACACGGTTCAGGACTCAGGAGGCTAATCACCATCTGGTAAACACACGCCAGCGAAGCTAAACGGTGTGAAATATCCAGAAAAAAAGAAAAGATGAGAGGAATGTTTAGTCATTCTGACAGAAGTGAAGATGTTGGGAAAGAAAGCCCACCTTGCACACATGGGGAGGGCGTCTGTGGACAGAGCAAACAGAAAAAGGTGGAAACAGACGGTCAAAATAAAACAAGAAAGCTTATTTTTAAAGAACTATTTGATGGTTTGTTTAAAAAAAACAACAAAAAAGTCCTGAGATGTTTGTAGAAGACGATCGGTGGTCTCAGACTGGAGCTAAACGCTAAAATCTTCATCCAGATTCCCTGAATTCAGCTTTTCCTTGAAGTCACGGTGAAACCACGGAACGCGCCGTGCTGTGTCCTCGCCCAGAGCTCCTCTGGGAACCGCGCAGGGTTAATGTTTAAGGGAACTTTAAGGGTTATCATAACACAGTCAGGGAACAGGTTAGAGACGAACCTCAGACGAGTCACAGGGTTCACGGCTATTCAGGGAGGAGGCTAATCTGATAATGAGACGCTCCTTCCTGTACCTACCGACGTAGGAAGGTTCCCATAAAGTCTCTGGAACCACACACACACACACACACACACACACACACACACACAAAGAGAGAGAGAGTTTCTTAACTTTGATGGAAAAGTTAAGCTGTAAAATGATTGTCAGGATAATAAAGATCACAATGGCGTATTAAACCTCCGTTCCAACTTTATAAACTACTTTTTTTCTTGTTTTATGGTGAATATTAACTTCAGTTTGCAGATCACTGCTGAGTTCTTAAGGAAAAGCCCTGATTCCACTGGGAGCCGATGCCAAACTGTGCCGTGGGTCAAAGAAAACGAACAAAAGGTCTCAGTTGAAATGAATCTGAAAGAAAAGCTTTTGGGTTGCGACTGTAAAAGAGGCGAGAGTTCCGAACTAAAAATGAAAATGCGGCTAGAACCATCGCGATGAGTCTCCCAACGTTGGTTGGACAGTAAACAAACTCTGCATGTTTGGCAGAGGCACCGCAGTCATGTGTGTTCCTGTCAGCTAATTATATCTAGCGAGTTAGCAGGAGTGAAACTAAGCGTAACAAGGAAGCATCAGAAAGAGGGTTGCAGTTTCAACAAGAAGCCCATAAAATATGTGTTCATAAATCTAAACAGAGTTCCACGACCCTTCTCCATCAGACTCAGAGCAGGACGGAGTGTGGAGACATTTCTGAAGGCCTTTCTTTCTTTTCAGCTGTTTGCCTTTGGTCCCTTAATCAGGCGGATCTTAAAAAGCTGGTGTCGTTGATGTGCACAGCTTTGATGTGAGCGCTTTGGTGTAAACGCTTGACTGTAGATGAGAAACCCAAAGAGAAGATCCACTTCAAAGCGTTAAAATCTTTGACTCCATGTTGTGGTTTTGCTTCCTCCATCTTGCTTTTCCGGGTGATTCCGTCTCGGACGGGTCCACCGGACCACACCGATGGATTCGCGCCCTGGATTACTTGGCCAAGACTCGCCGTCCATGTCTGATGGGCTTCGGAACGTGCATTCCGTGTGAGCGCGGGAGCCCGAGGGGCATGACATCAAGATATTCCGTTTCATCTCAGCAGCGTAGTGAAACGCCAGTGTAATTATTTCAGAGCTGATATCCCGTTTAACCCAGACGGCGCTGGATTGGAGGACGTGCTTCATTAGGGCTTTGATCGGGAGTGAAACACAGATTCAAATGAATGCGCTAACACATGAAAGGTCCTTACAATCTGCTCGGGTTCATCAGGGAGCGTCCTCTTTTTCTTCCCTGTGGAAAATAGTGTGTTTGTTTGGGTCTTTGTTGTCGTTGCTGCTGCTGTTCGAGTATTTCACCAGTCTTTTAACCCAGAAATCAGCGTCATGTGATCAGCACGCCCTGTCTTTGTCTAGGATGAAGAGTCAGTCGACTCCCTTTAGTCCTTCTGAAAAGGACCAGAGCTGCTGGGATGATGTCCTGGAACGGCTCTGTGCTCCTTGCAGCAATATCTGCCTTCCTGTTGTCTCCACAGCTGTGGGGGCGGAGGTCCAGCCTAATCTTCTGTTTCACGGTCCCCTGAGGACAGACACGACAGCAAACAGGTTACTAGCACCTGAGCACGCGCTGACGGTACCTCAGCAATTCCGTCTTTAAACCTTCTGAACAGAAGGAGGGAGCTGTTACCGTTTCACTCCTGACAGGCTGCAAATGTCTCTCATCAGGCTTTCAGCACAAGGGTGTCACTCCCCCGAGGACAGGACGTGGAGGCAGAGATCTGGAGACAATCTGGGAGATTCCAGCAGTTACATCTTGTTTGAGTTCAGACTGAATGAAGAAACCATTGTACCAGATTCACATTTATGTGATGAAAAAGGGAACTATTAGTAATTCTTTTAGTTCCCCTAATCCAGCAGTGGGCAAACTGAGGCCCGGGGGCCACATGTGGTTCAAAGAAGTATTCAGTCCGGCCCCCAGAGCCTTCACAGCAAAAATCCAAAAGCCAAAGGAAGAGGTTTGTCAGCTCGATTGGTTAAAAGGCTGGGAAAACTAACTTCTCTTCGCCTTGATGAGTCAAGTTTTTTTTGAAGGGGGAGCGTGACAACTCTTTCCAGCCATCTCCTCTTAAAGTGACGCAGACAATAGCGATGCAGCGCCGAGAATGAAATATTTGCAGAGTTTCTGCCGCTCTGAACATTAATGTGACTTGAACTAGGCGTGGTGGAGGAGGAAGGGGCTCCAACAGTACATAAAATACATAAAAACTGTATTTTTTTTTCTTGGAGCGAAAAAAAAACTTGATGCTAATCGTCCGTACAAGGCTAAAGAATGTGAATGATGTGAATAAAGGCCAAGGAGTGGATCAACTCTGCTCCCACATTTATTAGACGGCGGCGTGTTCACACCCGGGCAGAAATATTGAAAAATCCACTCTTCCCGGGTCTCGAGAGGTGGACGCTGTGCAAACTCAGCTGCTCTGACTTACAGTAAGCGAGCTCGGCGGCTTAACCGCGACCTGAGTGCAGAGCTGTTTTCTTTTCTTCCAAAGAGCTGAGCTAGGACCGCGCGCGCAGATCCCTAAGCAAATTCTCTGCCGACGTAAGTGATTTTTATCTCCGTGAACTGTTTGCACACGCACGGAGACCCCGGGTCTGTAGCAGAACTGGGCTTTCGTGAGGACAGAGACATTAGTGAGTACAGGACATGTGGAATTATGGGTAAGGACACCAAACGGGTCCATTTCGTAGAGCTTCGCCCAGGAACTCTGCTACATCCCTGAGAGATTTATTCCCCATGACTTTCTGTCTTGTGATCACAAATATTGCACTTATTTTCAGCTGGGTGAGGTCCACAACACGTCTGCCACGTTACACAATCGTTTACCAGCCAAACGTCCTGCTCACGGTGACACGAGTGTGTGGCCAACGGTTGCAGGGGAGAATCTGAAAACGGCGAAGCCGCAGCAGCCGCTACCCTGCAGTCTGATCAACTGGAATTTTCCGCTCTAATCTTCAGGGTAAACTGTCCCCGCTGCGCCCTGCGCTCTGATTGGTTAAAGCTGACGCGGATTTCACGAGATGCGTTTGCAAGACTCTAGGGACTCCAGTTGCAGACCCTGTGGAAAACATCACGCTTTAAATGTTCTATTACAAAAAGAGTGATCGTCTGCAAAGAACCAACGTTTGAGCGGCTGCTTCGGCAGGATGCTTCCTCGTAAGCCTGGTCCTGCTCAAGATTTCCTCCTGTTAAAAAGCAGTTTTTCCTTGCCACTGTGGGGGTTCATGCTCTGGGTTTCTGCCTCTGTAAAGCACCATAGAGATACTACAAATAAAAATTAATTAATTAATTAATTTAAAAGTAGGTGTCAAAGCCACTAATTAGTCCGGCACACCCGATTAATGATTAGGCAAACCAGATGAACCTGATGGAGTATTTAAAACAGACATCCGCTTAGTGTTTACATGCTAACCCTAGACATAGACTAGGGTGAAACTGGTAGCGGACCCGCCTGCCAGCATCTCCTGGAGCTCTAAACCAGAGGATCCCTTTAGCCTCATGCGCGGACCCTCGCTCCTCTTGGACCGTGTGCGAGCGCGCCCACAGACTTCGAGGTAATTACGCCGCGGGCTGTTCGGCGAGAGAGTTTTCCGAGCCATCAGGGTTTGGCAGTAGGCGCCTGTTGTGCTGCCGCAGTGTTAATAGTCCTGGATTAGAGAGACAATGGAGGTGGTGTTGGGATCAAGCTGTGAAGAGGCAGGGTCCACAGATGGGGTCAATATAGCTGCAAGGCACACACACACTCTCTCTCTCTCACACACCGACACACACATGCAAATATGCAAAAATTTGACATGTTTTTCTCATTTGGTCCATTTGTGATCACATTATCGCACAGCAGGGTCCCAGACAGAAGCAGTCCCGTCCCCCCCAGGCTGACTGTGAGGCGTAACAGCACGATTTGTGTCATTTCATGGATTTTAAAGTTTTCTTAAGCTCCTGAATTAGAAGCGGAAGGTGTCATGTGACCTCTCGGACGCCGCGGAGTTTTCTCTGCCTCGCGGTGGAGTGTAAACACCGGAGGGGTGTGTCACAGCACCAAAGCAGAAGATCCGCCACATCGGACGAGTGATAAATGATAACTGCAGGCTCGCTCCACTGTTTACAGAGGGACGCTTGAACACAGAGGAGCCATTGTTGCGGCCAAATGACCAACCTGCTGTGGCTACATGGCTTTGGTTTGCAGCCAGCCAGCCAGTCACAACAGAACAACAATCAGGCAACCCTCTACAGATTTGTAGTCTTTTTAGAGAATCTTTGTGGCACAAGGAGTTCCAATTGAACGCTTTAAAACTCTTTACTGTGAGATTCTTGATATTTTGATTAAAAAGATGGGTTTTATATCATGTAAAGACCTTTTTTACATGCATTTCTGGGGAAAATGGCTCATATTGGACGCATATCTGGTCAGATGAAGACAGCGCGTTTCCTTGGGAGCCTTCGGGGAGTTAACAGCTCACATTCTCAGCAGGGTTAGGTCAGCGTTCGCTGCAAAATACCACAAACTGAAGAGTTTGCATACTGGAAAATGAGGCCTCTGCCTGTGTTTCTCTGCTAGGCTGAAATGTGGCTGACAACAAAAGAGGTTCGGAATTTCTCAAGTATTCTCTCATCACTTGCTAATCTCAGACAGTGTTTTTTATCAGTTCTTCTACAAACTCCATATCTCGTCATTCTTTCGTGGGTACACCGAGTCTGAGTTCCAGGCGACCTTTGAAATCACACCTTGGTGTGACAAGGCTTTCAGGAATGGTCAGATGTGGAAAAATTCTCCAAACACGTCCCATTTATCCAGCACTACCTTGTTTTTAAGATTCTTTTCTTTCCAGATTCTCTCTGACATTCCTCGCATAGCTAAGATGTGTCATAATAGTCCCTTGGAACTTTGCTTCTTTCTTTCTTAAAAGAACCGCACAAAGTCACCAATGGGTGATCTTGTGTGTAATCTGGAACGGTACCAAAGTGTGTTCACCAGTCAACTGAGAGGAATTGATAAGATGCAAAAACAACCTCAGACCTGGAACCGTTCTGCAGTTATCTGACTGACTCATTCCTCTGTAGCCAATGTTGCTTCTGTTGTTACATTCAATCCAAAAAATCCCCCCAAAATGAAAGCGTTTGCTGCCTGATGGCGATGGGACTGCTGCCTGATGTCTCCAGCGAGTGGAGGATGATTCTAAAAGGATATTCAGCGTGAACTCAGAGGCGCTGAGACACCGTGTTCCGCCACGCTGACACCTTGCGGATGTTCCTGTGTTAAACATCGCACCTCCTTACAAAGCAGAGCAGCTCAGAGAGGAGTGCAAACTTCCTCTCATCCTCAGGTCATTTGTTCTGGCTTTATTCACAGCAGGGTTCGTTTTATGTTGGCTTTCAAGACCCTGGTCGTCTCTCGAGGGTAAAGACAATCCAGCCTTCAGTGTTCAACCAGGCCATCTGGTTTCTTTGGTAGTCCCTCCTCTCCATTTTCTGTCTCCCAATAACAAATTTTCCCTTCCGATAGCAGAAATATTGTTGATTTGGCCACAAACGCGCTAAGAAGGCAACACTTTCTGTCAGTTCTTCTGGAGCACCGCCATCATGGACACGTCACAATGCTGTTAGAAGGGCTCATAAAGGCAGCGGCTGCTCCACATCGTCCCTGGTCCGTCCCTCCGACACACAGATCCGACCGTCCTGCGGTGACGAGCTGCGGGTGGACCTCTGAGAGTGTTTTTTTCACCTGCCTGTGGAGGCAACAGGAACACGGGTGAAGAACAATGGAGGAGGCCGTCAACAGGAGGTGGAGACCAGATGTGGAAGCCCATCAGACACAGTCAGACCCACCTGGAAGACTGTTTGAGTACAAGTTCTACAAATTCACACCTTTAATACGAAGTCATGAACAGATTCTGGTGAACTGCTCCTGATTTCTCCATGTTCGGTGCACGCGAGCGAGCCCATCCCCCTCCAGCGCCTGCGGAGAGCGCAGGCAGACCGCCGGAGCTGGGGGCAGGGCGGCGTTCTTTCTTTGCGTCTCTGCAGCCTGCTGACAGCTGCTCGCTGGGGCCCGGGGGCACAACCGCAGCAGCAGCCTGGAAGATTGGCCGAGGACATCATGCACCCTCACGAGCACCAACCGAAGCGGGCAGAAGGAAAGAAACAGCCTCGACAATGCACTGTTGACTCAGTCTGTCGCCTTGTGCTAATATTTGCAAAACCTGTGTGCGCTGGGTGTGACACACACACACACACACACACACACACACACGACCCACAAAGCAGCACCCTGAGTCCATCCTGAGTAACGTCTGCTTCCTGCCGGGTCCAGACAGTGATTACACAGGCCGCTCGGGTCGAGCAACGCTGCACCACACCTTCAGAAATGCAGCTCCAGTACATTCCTCCACCCAGGAAAGACCTGCACGACTCGTGTTATTGTAGCAGACAGCGCTGCATTTCTGTTTCAGTACCACATGTTGTGAGGTTTCTCATCCAGAATTACAATTAACTCGCGTCTGCCAACACGAATTTTGGTCCGCTGCACGGAATGAAGTCCAGGAGAGTCCAGGATGCATCAGTTCTTAACTGAGTACGAAAAAAGAACGCATCAGATTTGTGCATTTAGGCAAATAAAAAAAGCAGATCTGAGTGTTTATAGGATTAACTTCACTTTCGAAAACAACTCCGGTTTAAATACCCTGCAGAAAAACTTTGTGTTTACTCAGATTCTCAAACTTATTGGTTGTAAAAGCGTTGCATCAGACGTGGATTCGTGTGGCTTCAGACTGGATGACAAACAAACCGCCTGCAGACCGAAAATCAAACATCAACCTTCTCACCCTGCGAAGAGGCGGAGAGGCAAACACCCAAATGGGAAAAGTCATCAAAGCCCAAATGATTAACTTGGCTCAGCGAGGAGTCCGGTTAAAAACCAATGATCCACAAATGTGTCATTGTGTTACACTTTTGTATTTACCGTATTTGGTAAATAAATGGTATATTAAAAAAAAAAAAAAAATATATATATATATATATTATACTTACTTTAAAAATATATTTACTTCAGAGTTTCTGCACATATTCCTCCTTTGAGCTGCTGGAAATGTGAATTTGGATTAATGAAGTTTCTATCTATCTATCTATCTATCTATCTATCCATCTATCCATCTATCCATCGATCTATCTATCTATCTATCCATCCACCCATCCATCCATCCATCCATCTATCTGTCACGCTGGTTTGGTTCCACCATCTTTATCACGTCTTCTCACGTGATGTCATCACAAATACATGAAACTCGTGAAGAGGTTAGATTTGATATCTGGGAAAGCTGCAAACCAACAAAACACACTAAAAGAACGTTTTTTTTCCTGTGAGTTTTTCTGCTATTCTGGCCCCTGGTGCTAGCTTGTAGTGCAGTGTAGCGCTGCTGCTCCAGAAGCTTGTGCGTCGACTGTGTTCCTCGGTGCCGTGCTAAGGCGAATCCCCGTCTTTGTGGGCTTCACTGAGGTCATGCAGCTTCAGAGTCACGCGCAGACCTCCTTTACTTTACTCCAGAGAGCGTCCGAACTGCAGCTTCGCTAGCAGTGGTTTTCCTGACACAGGACGATGCAACAACTGTCTTTGAAGCAGCTTTTCGGATCGGCTTCTTGCGAGCGCCCCCTCTTCCTCGGCTCGCGCGGGCTGCTCTTCCTCCACAGTTAATTATGGCCACAGCTTGAACGAAGGCATATCATTAGCTGTAATTGCACACAGCAGCCCAGCACCATTTGGCCCCCTTTTTTAGGCCCCAGATTTATGCCGCAGTGATCCGTGAAGGAGCGGAGCAGCCATCCACATGCGGAGAATTAGAACAGTGATGCAGCTCCACATCTTCTGCAGGCATGTGGTCACATCCATCAACAACCCTCATGCCTGAGCCTGGGTTCGAAAGCACCCGGGGACAAAATGACATCTGTGGATGGTTTGTGCAACTCGGTATCGAGTGCAGGAAATACAGGGGATTACTGAAAGGCTGGGCGTGTTTGTCGTCTAAGCAAGCACATGTGTACAGAAGTGTTTTCATGTCAACAGTGGAGCAGTTGATCACTTGGAGGAATCCGTTAGTACACGTTCAACCATGAGGTGCAGCTTTCTAAACCCGAAATACTATTAGCCTTTTTCTTCTTTTTCAGCTGGCAGATGGTGGACGTCTGCTTTGATGGTCCGATAGCGAAGCAAGGTGCCGCTAGGCGCCACCACCTCCCCCACGTATGGCGACAAAGCTCTGGGCGCGGCGTTCCAGAAGGAAACCAATGAGCCTGCGGCTTCAGATTGTGGTTTAATATCCGCATGTACCTGAACCTTGGGAAGCGATAGACGTTGTGAGTCGGTTTCACCTGTTGTTGTGTAAATCAACACTCGCCAAGCTTTTTTTTTTTCTCGCTATGGACCGGTTTAATGTCAAACGCTACTTTTAAGGAGCGGCCGGTAAGATGGGGTGGATAAATATAACAAAAGAGTGCGAGATGCTTCATGAAAACTGCGTTTTTTTCAAAATATAATAAAAGACATGTGTCAATAGTGAGCCATAAATGGATGTAACAAAGAGAATCAGTAATTTTGTAAATAAAACATCGTTCTGTGTCAAATAATACATAAAAGAAAGTAATGTTCGTTATTTATAAATTATATGCGACCCGGTGCCAAATGACCCACGCACCAGTACAGGCCCGTGGACCAGATGTTGGGGACCGCTGGTGTATATGGAACAGACGACGGGCAGCAAACCCACCATGATGGAGAACGGGTTTTGCTGGTGGCCGTCACAGACCATTTCCCTCTCCTCACATGGGCACAGATGTTGCTCATGTGTTGCTGCTTCCTCCAGAACGGCCAATATGCACATGCATAAAAGACGGGCCAGTAGGCAGAACCAGTGGAAACCAGCAACCTAGAACCGGGATGGTTGTGATTTCAGTCCAGTGGGTTAAACTACAGAACAAAATGATAAAAGACTTTTACTTGGAAAGATTTCCCTCGTCCAGATCCGATGGGATTGTTGTAATTACCACAAGCACAAAGTTCCCATGATAGAAAACGGAGGCACGGTGGAAAGCTCTGTTGGTCCCGCAGCCTGACAAATCCCTTCACAGCAGTGATTCCTGCCCCTCCCAGCAAAGACACACACACACACACACACACTCACCACACACACTCACACACACATGTTTTTAGACAAAGCATTCATGCCCAGTGTCTTAGAGAGATAGACTTAGGATAAATAATAATGGTTAGAAATAAAAACACTGGTTCTTTAGTGTAAAGAACCAGATAATCCAAAAAGCAAATCAGGCTTCTGGGTTGCAATTTATATCGCAACCAAACAAACAGACAGGAAGCGCATTATTTAACGTGCTCACAAAAATAGTCTCTGAACAGCAGATGCATTTGAGCTTTAATGGAAATGAAACAACCGGGAAACCACCCAACACTGGATCACTGTCTTTCACACGAAGCTGCTGTATGGACACACACACACACACACACACACACACACACACACACACGCACACACACTATAGAAGTGCCCAGTAATGATCCACATTCCTGTCAACCATTTGCACATTTGGTACCAGAACAAAATTGGACACCTTGCACTCATTTTAGCTTTAGCTTTCACAAGTTAAACTGAAACATTTCTGATCATCAAAGTTGCAGATTGCTGAGGTCTGAAGAAGGAGACTATTGAGTTATCGAGTGCTTGGTAAACCCCTAACGCATCAGACCGACGATACTGTGGGTGTCCAAAGGTTAAGTAGCAAGTATTGGCTAACTTTCATCTTGGATTTCACGAGTTTTGTAAAGAGAATCTCACTTATATTTCTGAAAAGCTTGTGGATTGGGACATTGGAGGATTTCCTGATGCATCATTGTGAATCTCAATTTTGCAAGGTTGACGTGGTTTTGCCGGGGGATTAGAAATGGAGTTTTAGCTGATGTCTGAGTTCATGATGTCCACTTTCAAGGTCTTCATCCCAGGTATTAGCCTAGCTCTTTGAACACAATCATCAAACGTCGCTTCAGGAATGACGGAACACAAAAACCCGCAGAAAAACACTGAAAGAAAGGTGTTCCAGGAGGAGGAAAACGAGCTCACTGGAACATTAAAGAATGTTCAGCTAGCTGACAGGGATCATCAAACACACCCTAACTTTAACCCTCCCCCGTGTGAGAAGAATGAAAGCTTCCAGAACGTAACGTGTGATCAGAGCAACGGGAGGCCGGGACTTCCAGAGAGCTCGAGGAGGCGACAGCGGGTGGAGGAACAGGTCAATAACGAGAAGCGGTGGATGGAAGGTGGGAAAATCCGAAGATGTGGACTGCGAACGACCCCCCCCAACCCCCAACTCCAATGCCGGCCCTGCTGCAGACATGACGGAGAATAAATAAAACCTGACGATAACATCTGTAACATGAACCGCAGAAACGGTTCCTTCGTTTCACGGTTAAATAAAGATTAAGACAAAAAAGAAACCTGCTGCTGACCTAAACGACCTAGCGCACCTATACTGGCCTCGTTATGCAACAGCCGCTCTTTCACCCCTGCCCCTTATGACACGGACGTGACAAATTACCACCGAGGCATGATGACTGTCCCACAGAGGAGAGACAGGAAGGGCAGAGACAGACAGAATATTCCTTTGCACAGCTTGACGTGCCAATATCCTCCCAACCGGGGAACATTTCCCAGCCTGTTCTGCTCTAAACTGGTGAATAATCTGTTCCCACAGAGAAATCAGAGGAAAGACGCTTAATGTGCCTCAAGGCCCAGAGCAAATGTTTCATGCAAGCCTGCTACACCTTTTATTTCATTTGGCATCAGTAACAGCAAGCTAGGTGTAGAACATTAACCACTTGGGCAGAGTCTGCTAAAGGTGGGGAGAACAGGGAGTACTGGGGAAGGACAGATACGTGGAATCCCCACAGAAATACTGCCTGTTTTCAATCCTCACGCCGCTCCACACTGATGCTGTGTGTTGAAGCAACACCCCAAAGGGTCTCCCTGCACCACCATCAGGGTTCGGACAGGAAAGGTGCCACACCAGAGCAGCCGTCCGTACTGTTCCATCAGTAAAAGCCTCAATGTTTTTTCCTTGCATTGATAATTCCCGTATAGATATATAAAAGCCCCTTTGTTTACCCCCCCTGGTGTATTATTAGTCAACCCCGGAGCCGCTGAGCCTCAGCTTCCTGTAATGTGACTAAAGTGAAGGGCTGGTGACATCATCAGTGAGTCAGAGATGTTGGAAGCACATTTGAACAGGTGTACTAGTCTTTTCTGTATTTTAGTCACAGAACCGGAAATACATGTAATTCCAGCTCCCAGAAAATAGAGCCGAGCGGTTGATTACTAAAAAACAAAACAAAAAAACAACTGTATATGTTTGGATTGAGTAACTGAATGGCAACCTGCAGAAAATGGACTACAGGCATGGCTGAAGGGCCGGTTTTGCATACAAATTTAAAGTCAAACACCCTCAAAAGAGCAACAGGTATTGCTTTAAATTTTTATTTTTATGTACAGTACATGTAAAAAAAAAAACAAAAAACAAACAAAAAAAAACCAACCAAGTAGCCCAAAAACACCGACCGCCGTGCGCGACGATGGTCACGCGCTGGACAGTCCTTGTGACAGCTTCTCCTCTCCGGGAACACGCGTTCACCCGCCACCGCTCTTTCACTCCACGTTGTGCAAGGCTGCCAGCAAATCTATACAGGCCTGACGGCAAACGGTCCGATCCAGGGTGATGAAAGCAGGAGGGGTCGGGCCATTACCTGCTCCTGCTCTAACGCACACACACTCACGCACGCACTCACTCACGCACACACACCTCCCCTGCTGACCCCGGCCTGCAGCCTCCAGCTGAACAAAGAGATTCCAAAGGCAGAAAGGAGACTGGCTGCTGGGCCGAGCAGCGACTCCGTGCAATCTTCAGGAAGCCTTGTTTGTTTTTTTAATCTTTTTTTTTTTTTTAAATATACACTGCGCCTGTGCTTGACAGCGGTAGCTATTTGCTCCCCCCCCACCACCGGCCTTTTTTTAATTTGAATCAAGCCGGTCGATCCCAACACAAAGCAACGAGCATTTTCTTCAACACTCAGCAGTTCAATTCACAGTATTTTTACAGCGTGTTACGTTTTTACCCATCGGACGTTACGAAACAAAAACAAAAAAAAAACCCCAACCCTAAAGCTTTCACGGATGCTGGACGTTGACCCATTTGTTCACCCATGCTCTGTCCAGTGGAAATGTCTTGTAGTGTGTGGCACAAGAGCTGAAGGACAAACGCGGGGACACAGTGTAGAGAACCATCACTGTCCGGTCCCGCCCCCACCAAAAACAACATACAATAAAATAACAATAGTCATAAAAAACAATTTGCATTATCTCCAAGGCCATGGATAGTCAACCACAAAGACTTCTGAACTCGCCGGCTGCCCGTCGGGGCTGTATCCCCCAGTAGCGTGTGGGACAGTGAGGGTACAGCAGGCCACCAAAGGTACAGATAAAGTGCTTTCTTTCTTTAAGATGTGATGATTTAAATAACTCAAGAATGGTTGAAGACTGAGGGGAGGGAAGTCGGGCGACGGACGAGAGACGTGAACGTGGGTCTGAAGGCAGGAACGGTTGGGGGACGAGCACGTCCGCGGATCCACCTGAGGAGGTGTGGCGCTAGCTCGCTCGCTTGCTGACCTCGCCGAAAACATTCGCGTTTCTGGGAAAAGAGGATTCAGGGAAAGGACTCTGAAGGCGTGGTCTCTCCCGTCGTGTGGACAGCAGCAGAAGGGGAGAAGTGTGTGGGGGTGGGGGGCTACGCAAGAACGATGAGTCATGATAAATCATTATAGATAATAAATACATTTGGGTTCATCTAGTGTCAATATTCAGCTCTATTGAAATATGAATAAATCTAGAAAAGACCAAAAAAAAAAGAAAGAACGCAGTGAGTTTCAGAGCTGACGGTGAAATGCCTGGCCCATCTTTCCGCTTTGCTCCTCCCGAAAACACTCCCAGCCTTTTTTCGCCAACCAGCTTCCCGGCGACAGAAACAAACAAACAAAAAAAAACCAGATGCACAAAGAGTGTACAAAGAGTAGCCGTGGCAACCTCGCGCGCGCTCCCTCCTCGACGTTGGAGGTGTAGAGTTTTCAAAGAACCAATGGTGTTCAGTCCTCAGCTTCTAAAGGGTGGAAGACAGGAGAGAGGAAGGAGACAGTTAGGAGAAGAAGCAAACCAGCTGTGGAGCTTTAATTGCACGTGTTGACGATGGGATGGAGGACAGGTGTGGCTGGACACCAAACGTGTGTGTCACTGAATAAATGCTACGGGAAACAGAACAAACCAGTGTCCGAAAAGAGGGCAAGCCAGTAAACAAACGACATCAACACACCACAAGGTCTTTGCAGACAACTTCTTTTTCATTAGTTCCACTGGTGTAAAGAGAGCTTCAAAGAGAGGAGAACCCACTACAATGGCACAGTCGGGATGAACAGGGTGAAACACTGCAGCATAATGGACAGAAAAGACCGACAGGGCGACAACATCATTGTAAGATGCTACGCCAACAAACCAGTAAATCTGATTTCCACTTTTGTTAGCACTGAACCTGTGGGGAATGTGAAGCGCTGAGATCCCAAATCCAAAACTCAGTATGGTGGTTCCCAGGCCAGCCATTGTTGAAACCTCTAACAAGTTCATGGGAGGTGTCGATCTGCACTTAACAAGTTCAACCTCAGATCTCAAAGATGATACATGTATGTCTGGTGGCACGGTTACTGTGGCAGTGACCAACACGTGGAACCTCCACAGAGAAGACCAGAAGAAGACTGAGCTCCATTAGAACCCTTGGTGGGCGGTCACTTTTCCCACGTTTACTGTGGGAAGTGTAAGGTGCATCGCTGCCTGTACAAAGACAGAAATTGTTTTTCCGCCTACCACAAAAAAAATTAACTGGTGTGAGCAAGAAGTTGCCAAAACACCCACTGTATCAAAGGCAGTCCAAAGAAAATTCTCCTAAGCAACACGATACAGCAAGAAAAAAATTGTGGATTTTGTTAATTAATAAACATTTAACTTCCCCCAAAAAATCGGAATTTTCTGGCTATTTTTTGATGGGTCGGGTTTTACAGGGTTAGGAGGAGGAGCAAGCTAGCCATGGAGCAGATCCTCAGGGCTTTTCAGCACCAAAGCAGAAGTGGGTCACTCTTCCTCAGCGCCCACACCCAGCGCCAACAGGCTCTGCCGCTCTTGTTCACATCAAAAGTACCTTATTTTTTGGACTACAAGTCCCATCAGTCAAAAAAAATGTGTCATGAAGGAGACAAATAACAAAAACAAAAACGTATATAGGTCGCATTTTTGTTCGAGAAATTTAATATACAAAATCTAAGACCAAGAATGACATTTTCAGCTTGAATTGCAGGTCAAAATAATAACACTACAATAGAAAACAACGGGCTGAACAGGTGTATGCTATGCTACTGATGTTATTGCGCTACATGAAGCACCAACGACCAACTGAACGGGTCTAGTATGTTAACGTAACATATTAACAGTTATTCAAATAACTATAACCAGCATAAAGAACATGCTTACGATCTCTCTATCTCACAAATCACTGAAATCAGGTGGGTTCTCCATCCTCGGGGTCGCTTTTGATCAACTCGCTAATAATACGCAATAATTTCACAATATAAATCGTACCCTGGCCAAACTATGTAAAAAAAGGTAGAACTTATAGTCTGGAAAATACAATAAATCCTCTTTTTTAAATTAATTGCTCAACAACTGATGAAATCTAATGGGATTTATATTTGACTGGCTGTTTTGGTTATATGGTTAATGCAAAAGCAGCTGATCAGGTTTGACCGCTGTGGGAGACCGATTTAGCTTAGCTCATATCTGCCTCTCTGTAGTTCAGTCACAGCACCCGCGGCATGTCTGAAGTGCACAGAACACACATGTGCGTGATATAAGTTACTGAATGTATGGACAAAAGAAAGAAAACCTTTCACCTTAGTTTAAGTATCATCTACAACCAGACGTGGGCAAACTAAGGCCCGAGGCCACATGTGGCCCGATGAACTATTTAATCCGGCCCGCAGAGCCTTCACTTCACAATCATTTCTCCGAAAGCTAAATAAAGAAGGTTGTCAGCTTGATTGGTTTAAAAAAGGTTCATACCTCCCTCACCTAGCATGCTAACATGTCCTCCTTAAACCTTGAAGTTGAAGCTTTATCATCCATCTCTAGTTGGACCAATTTTTAGGTACTTCAAACTATTCTCCCATTCAATGGTCCATCAAGCAGGATTTTTAGCTAACCTTTGATCCTCATTTGGGAGTTAGCTTCCTGCACCACCTGACCGACCCGTTCATCAAGGTCTAAAACTGAACGTGGCTCTTCAGGCTAAGGGACTGCCCACCCCTGAGCTAAAGTCATGGGTTAAGCACCATGAAAAAAGATTTCCAGATCAATTTTCCCATAGCAGGTGACCGGTCGCAGTTTGTGCCAATAGGTGGAGAAAAAGTCAAATAAATAAGTGAGTAAAAAAACTAACCAGACGCCAGAAAGCAAATGTGACATGCCTGGAAGACTTATGTCCTGAAAATAGAATCAGAGTGTGTGTCTTGGGCGTCAGGCGTGTTAATAAACACTGAATAATTATCACCGTTTCAGGAGCAGCACATGATGAAGTCTTTGGTAAACTACCACACAGTAAGGGTGTGTGTGTGTGTGTGTGTGTGTGTGTGTGTGTGTGTGTGTGTGTGAGAGAGAGAGCGCCATTTGACTTTATTTGACTTGATAAGCCAACAGTGACTACGATCAGGTAGTTAGCATTCAGAACACATGCTAAAAAAAACAAAAAAAAAACCAAGAACCTGAGAACCTGCAGCCAGGTAACAACATTTCAGCGCAAAAGCAAGAAAAGGGACTGAGCTAAAGTGAAATACCGTCAGTGGGGAGAGAAGAGTGTACAGATCATGTTACCCAAGACAATATTTGACCTTTGAGTGTGTGCCAAAGAAATGCTGCTTAGCTACACGGGAAAAATGCACACACACAGGAAACCATGAGGAACAAGGCTGATGTGGCTGAAACAAAACAGCATACACACGCACGCACACACACACACACACTCTACTGTAGAATCAATATGTTCTTATTCATCTAAAGTGGAATTTTAATGGAATTGGCCACCAGTCGTTCATGAATGGCTGCAGCTAGAACCCCTGAAGGTGGGGAGAACCTGTGCAAAAGAGCGGGTTGGTGCAGAACCTTTTGCCCCAGCTCATGAACGTTTCTTGATGGTCAAACACCAACATCATCAGATTTGCTATTTTAGAGTGACCTCAGAGGCGCATTAGCAATCCTCCTCACATTTCCTCTGACAGAAACTGGTAAACTCCTCCACCACCATGATGACATAAGTTGTTTCTCCTGGAGGTTACCGAGGGTTTGTTTAAGATTCACGTGCGTTTTTTCTCCATGTTGGCTTCATTGTTGCTCCATAAATAAGAACATTTAATATGTCAGGTGCTGCTGCTCACCTGGGTTTGCTAGAACCCATTTTTAAGATTTGGAAATGATTTATTTTTCCCAGGTCTCAGAACATTAAGCCATACATTCCAAAGATAGTGCAGTCCATTTCAAGCTTGCCTATATTATCTTCTGTTATTTGTGCTGAAAACGCCTATATGGCTCTTTTGAGAATGAATTATCTTGCATTTATTTTATAAATTGTAACCTGGATTAAAAGATAAAACATTACACTAAGTCCTGCTGTTAACAGGCACCAATAGCAAGTAACGCTTATTCATGAACCTCCTTCAAGTCGGACACAGACAGTATTTTTCAGATTAAAAGCCAAGGCTTTCACAGGTTGAGGATGGATGCTGCTCTCCTTAACGAGATTCTGCTCATCCGATTCAACAACTTGTTCTCCGCTGATGGTGGGAGCAATAACCAGAAAAGCTTCCGTGGGAGTCGATCAAGAAAGAGTGGGTGAACGTGGGGGAAGAAGCTGTGAGAAACAGGATGCTGGTGTGAATAAGTGACTCCAGAGCTGGAGAACAAGCACTGGCACGTTATACACTCGGCTTCGTACAAAGCGCAAAAAGGTATTATCGATTTTCCAGACCATAAGTCACACCCACAGTTGCTAGAGGGGGCTCTAGGCTTGCGATCACGACCGGTATGTGCTACTCCTGTACCACTAAAGATTAATTTAAATATAACAACTGACAAAGACTGAACACAAATGCCCTTGAACACAAATGCCCTTCACAGTCGATGAAGAATTCAATGGATTTAGTAATGTAGAATGAGATGGAGATTTTGGTAAACTTGCTAACCAATAGCTAGCTTGTTAGAGTCGCAAGCTTGCTATGTTATTTCTGCCTTTTCAGCCAGTTCTTTTTGTTTTTGTGTAGCTGAATAACTGTTGACGTATTACCTTGTCATACCTGACACCTGTTCAGCCCGTTGATCTATATTCTGTAGGTATTATTAGAACCTGCCTTTCTGGATTAAATGTCTGTTCTGGATTTTTTACATTCGTTTTTAACAAATTTCCTAAAATAAAATTGAGATTTACAGACCAGCGTGACTTACATGGTTTTTTTTTCTACCTTTTTTAGCATTTTTTGACTGATGCAACTTATACCCTGGACTTATCTTTCGAAAAATAGGATAAATACCTATGGATTTGCCCTGGTCTGATCAACTTTACAGGTGCCTGTGCGCATGCGAAATGTGCTCATAAACCAGCGTTTCCACAGGGTGTTGAAAACGACAAACCGCGTGGTTAAATGTTTGTGCCACCTTTACCGATACCGAGGTCACGTAAAGCGAACACATGAGAGCTCTGCTGAACTGACCTACGTGTCGCAGTGGGACAGCAGCGATGTCATCTCTGGACTCATGTGGCCCACAGCCTTGGCTGCCTCCAGGATGGCTCTGCGGTACATCCCTTTCTTCTTGCGGTTGAAGCGGGACCTGAAGAGCTCTCTAAAGGGCGACAGTTTGGCAACGGAAAGTTGGGAGGTGGTCGGCGACCCAAACCAGGCTACTTTCGCCTGGGGCCACTGGGCTTCGCAACTGGTCGTTTCCTGCTTGCGTGTACCGCTGATGCTGAGCACTCGTGCGGGCCACCAAGGGAAGCCGTGGATCTTCCCCCACACGATGTCCCCCACTGCCACGGCGTGACCCTCCTCCGTCACGCACTTTGTCATGCTTCGAGTGTGAAGCCGCACCGTTAGCGGCGGCACTGTCTTTGAGTCTTCCCGTGAGGGTACGGAGGATGAGGTCACAGAAAGGTCTTCCCCTGGGGCCAGGTCGCACAGCTCAGGCGAGGTGCCATCCGAGCTGAAAGACTTGGACTCGTCTAGACTGTCGCTGCTGCAGACAGACAGGCTAGAAGAATCCGCTTTCCGTTTACGGAAATTAATAAGAAGAGTGAGGTCACTGTGGCTGCGCTCCGCCTCCTCTCCGGAGCTCCCCGACCACAACTCCAGGGAGTTCTTGCCTTCCCCGGAGTCTTCAGAGTGGGGGAGACAGGGACCGGGCATCCTCTGGCTTCTCCTCCTGCCACCATCTACCAGTTCCGCTGCGTAATCCACTACACTCTCCTCGCCGTCCCTCTCGGGGGGTCTTAAACGAATCTTTGGCGAAGGCAAGTCCTGACCAACAGTTGTAAATGGTCTGGTTAGTTTGAGTTTGGGAATGGACACGGTGAGGACAGACCTCGTGGCATCTAAAATGTGCTGCTGCTCCTTGGTGGAATTAGACGGGATTGTTCCATGATGGCCTACGCCGTTCGGTACTAGCTGTTTTGGGCAAAAGGGCTTGACCGAACCGTGGACTCTGGAGGGGATCTTCATCACCTCCCCCTTGCCCTGTGGCGTACTGTAGGAGATCTTTATTACAGGACTGTGGGGTATAACATCACCCCCGGGGAACTTGTCCCCTTCCACTTCAGCCCTTTTGTCTTTTCGCAGGCGTTTGCTGTCAAAGTTGCTGGGACTATTTTCACGCCTCTTATTGTCCTTGCTTGCAACCATGTCCTCTTTTCTCAACAGCTTAGACGGGTTATCTTTCTCGTCCCCATCGTCGTCACTCTGTAGTGCGTTCTCTTTTCTAGAAGACTTACTGTTAGTGATGCCATCTTTGCTGTCCTCGTCGCTATTCAGAGTGTTTTTGCACTTTTCACACAGCACCTGTCGGGGCCGCAGTCGGATGGTGCTCATAGTCATGCGGCCGGGCTCTCGCGTTCGCCTCTTCTTTCTCTTTATTGGTCGTGGAGGGGGCTGAGGGACCCACTGGCTGTAGCTGTGGCGCACCCACAAGGGTTGAGGGAAGGGGGCACCTTCAAAATATGGTGGGTAAGGAGTCTGTCCAGCAGGCACTGGCGTGGGTACGGGGCAGGGAAGGGCTGCGCCATTTCCAGGGAGCGCGTTTTCATCCTTTGGTCTGTGCGAAGCCTGGCTTGGGGATTTGGAAACTGGCTGCTCGCTCGCAGCTTCTGGGATTTCACCAGCGGTTTTTGACACGGGGCAGTCCCCAGGCTTTGGTGCGAAATCCGGTAGACAGAACAACCCAGTCCTGCAGGAGCAGATAGAAAACAAACAGTGTTTTGTTTTGTTTTGTTTTTAAGAGAGACTACAGTCAACTCCACTCTGACTCGAACCAGCCCAGTTCTTGAGGTACATTTTTTGAATTTTTTTTTTGTTGTTGTTGAGCAATTTCCTTCGCAGGAACCGAGGCTGTTCGTCTGTGTTTGCACTCAACCTTATCAGATTACAACACTAACCAAATAGTCCACAGTTTTTATTGGACTCCACTCCCTGTGTCACCTGTGTGGATACATTTCTGAAAGTGTGGGGGTTGGGGTGCTTTAAATCACAAGAAGAGAGCAATATAGACCTGTTTATTCTTTCTGACTCTTTTTGTACACTGGCCCATCAAAATCCAAAGAAAATCAGCTATACTTTACACAAGTCTTAGAAAAATGTCTAATATGCAAAAGTATGCTCGCTGACTTGCTTGAGTCAGGAGACACAAGACAAAGAAACAGGATGCTCCCCCCCGCCGAACATGAGACTGAACAAAAACAACTCGGGACTCTGAGATGTGGGGAAAGAGCCAAGAGATTTGATTTCTTTTGTGTATTTTTATTTACTCAGGGTGGCGACATTATTAATTAGTGCATATTCAGAGAGTCTAGTTTTCTTCTCCAGAGGGAGAGATCACTGGCAGACACCTCCAACTAATAGTCTCCCGGTGGCAGTTTATTCCCCTCACCTGTATAAATGCTCCCTAAAGTAGTAAATTTAGCCCTCACAGGATCCGACGCGGCACAAACAGGCCTGTGTGAGACAGGCAGCGAGCGGTAGTTGAACACAGAGTGAGGATCCAGCGTTACAATCAGCCATGATTCCTCACACTGTTGCCATTTCACGACGTGTGTGCGCTGTAACTAGATGCAGAGAACTGCCTGAATTAAAGGCCAGGGCAATGACATTTAAAAATGTATGGGAGACAATGACGGGAAACGTATTTTCATGAGCAGGAAGGGAAAAACTCGTCAAATGCTGTCAGCAGTGGGGCTCAAAATACGTACAGGCCCATTTTAAGCCATTCAATGTCTGTCTGTTCCTGTTTGGTGGATTTATTTTCATGGGAGCTTGTTCGCGTATAACTGTGCAAACTGAGGTCTAAAGCTGGTCACATTCTTATTCTGCTTGTCTAAAAATAGTGTAAAGCTAGTGGTTTTAAGGTGTGCAGCATTAGGAGCAACAAGGCTTATGTAAGGGCCACAGCAAGAGGAACAGATAAGACATGACACAAGCTACACATCTTTTTAACTTTTAACAGCCCTGTTCAAGTTACTTGACAAAATTAAGTGATTCTCTGGTGAAAGCACAGCTGTGTTCTTTTTCTTATAGACATACAGAAATAAAAGTGTCACTTGTGAATTGGCAAGTCTCTCATTGTTAAATTCTGGTTTGTATACACACAAACACCAAAATTTGAGTAGCAATAAGGTCCATTTCTGATAACAGCACGACTAAATCTCATGCTCTTAGAATAAACCATCCTTTCAGAAATCCGTGGCACAGTTCTGTACCACCTGTACAAATCGTCACACAAGAAAAACTGATTTAAAAAGGTTAAACTGGGGCCTTCACTTCTAATGAATACGATTTAGCTGTTCACTATTTCATAAGGCTAACAATAAGCTATGGTGAGACCTATTGACATTAGCTATTATTCCTGTTAAGTCACAAAAAATATTTATAGGCACAGCCCCTAGTTTGGTATAAAGTATTTATTCGGTGATTAAGTAACGGTTCTGATTAATTCACTGTAGGCTGCATTTGGAACATTTACCATTAGCGGATAGTTAGCAGATAGCAACTCTGTCAGCTACAATAACCTACCAGCCTTTGTATAAAGGCCCTGTTAGCTTCAACTAGCATCAACCGTGTATTAGCAGTTAGCTCCTTTTAGCAATTGAATTTGACAGATAAAATCAGCGTCGCATCAAAAGAAATAAAACTTACTTTTTCTTGCAATCAAGTAATATTCCCGTGTAGCTCCTTTCTCGGTACATAAGCGTCACCACCAGCGTATCGTTAACTATTTGATCGATAGTGACAGATACTCGAGAGCCGGCCCGCAGCTCCTCGGCTGCAGCCTCCATGTTTCCCGGCGTGGTGTCCGGCTCGGCGGTGCTCGATCTCGGCCAAGGGAGCCACGGTCGCGTCGGCTAAGGATCCGTCTCAGCCTTCGCTATCGGAGCAGGAGGCTACACCAGGGCATAAAATGACGCCATCACCCCCTCCAAGTCAATTACAACAGTACTGCCACCGCTGACATCACGCTCTCGATGCTGGAGGAGCAGAAGTGCTCGGAGAAAAGGCCTACCCTTCTCCGGCTCGCCCCGAGCTTCAGCAGCGACTTTTACCTCCCTGATGCCTCCGTTAAGCACACTTTTCATTCATCCATTCCGTGGTTTTCAGATTAACGTCACTGCGCCGGTCTCTGGTGCTGGAATCGAACTTGAGACAAT
Source organism: Tetraodon nigroviridis (assembly GCA_000180735.1). Taxonomy (NCBI): domain Eukaryota; kingdom Metazoa; phylum Chordata; class Actinopteri; order Tetraodontiformes; family Tetraodontidae; genus Tetraodon; species Tetraodon nigroviridis. The sequence continues at coordinate 695,957 of CAAE01015016.1, forward strand.
GAACTAAGACAAATATACGCCATTTCTTCAATAATCTCTATTGCTTTTGTGTTTTAAAGCTATAATTAAATGTGTAAAGCTAAAACATACACCAGTTAATTTTTCAAATTTAAGATATATATATTTTTTAATGCAATTTGAGCAAACGTTCTACAAAGAGATTCACTTTTACCTCAAGAGCCAACCATATATTTTGCAGGTGATTATCCATCTATAATTTGTGTAGGTGTGTTTACCAAATAAATGATACATGATTGAGCAGCAGCAAATTTGAAATACTTTATTGTTGATGATTTAACATTCTGGGATAATACTTCATTTCTTTAAAAGGGAGCAAAGAACAAGCATGAACCAAACAGCTGATGCGGCAGCTCTGTTGGCCCCGACACCTGCTAGACATGGCCGCCTAATTGGTCCAGTATTTGTTATTGACCTGGGATCAGTTCATTCCCAGAACTCACCCGGGAGATTGGAGACGGCGTGAAAACAACCCATTTCGCTTAGCAACATCCAAGCTGGAAGCCGAACTCTTTCCCACAGTTCCCGATACCGGCCTTGAGTCGCGCGAGTACCCACAAGCCGTGCTTTTAGGATGGCTTGTGTGGGTCTGTGTGTGCCAGGTGTCTGATGTATTCACATATTTTCACCCTGTCTTTGGTTCTTCTCCTCCAGGAGCCGTGACTGCAGCCGTTTAAAGCAAGCACTGGGATCGATTACCGATCGGATCGATGGAAGAAGGGCTGTGTGAAGGATGCGCGGGCTCTGACCTCCTTCGCACCTCGCGCTGCCAGTGCCATCTGCTGCGTGCTCGTACCCCGGGGACTCCCGCGCCTCTCCTGCGTCCCGCAAACGAGGCTGCAGAGCTGCTGCGGCGCACGAGCAGATCTGGAGAAACAGGCAGGTCAAAGGTAAAAAGGGAAATTCCCTGGTTCCACAACTCTCATCAACAGCAAACATGCCTCAAAATGTAGTTTGTCCACGTTTATTCCCTCCAGCAGGGCACACAGATATGTAGTGTCATGTGTGTTATAACTTAGGAGCAAATCAGCCCAACAAGAACAAAAGGAAGCTAAGCAGACGGTGGGTGCATGTTCTCACTTCCTCCACTAGGTGTCAGTAAAAGTGCTACATTTAAAATGACACTAAATCACACTAAAGACGTTAAGATATAAACTTAAACTAACACATGGGAACCAATCCAAGTCCCCATCAAACCATACTACTACTGATAATGTAGCAAATGTATGACTTGCAACCGAGAATTGAAAATTATAGTATTAATAACAACAGTAATAACAGGAATTAGTCCGGTTTCATCAGGCAATTGATGGCGGATGTTTACTTTGTCTTCTGCTCTGGAGGGTGTGAGCTGTGTCCTTCACCAAAGGACTCCAATCTGACAGTCCTTCCTGTAAAAACAGCCACATTATTATGATTATTCAGTGATACTAATAGAATAAAGTACTGCAGTCTCCAGGTGGGGCCACGCCTGGAACCATAACAGAGGTTTTATCCTGCTGTAACTTCATCTGCATTTTAAGGCTGGACTCACTGTTTTTACTTAACAATAGGGGTAAACACGCTCCTATCTCACCTCTGCCTTCTTTTCACCTTTTTTTTCCAAATTTTTTCCCCACAAATCCCGATTTCAGGTGACTGGGGCGGTGCTCTACCGCCCCCTTGTGGTCCAAGTCGATCAGACACAACGTTACATCTTCTTGCCTTTGTTTTCCAGGCTCCCAAGGTTTTTTCCAGGCTCCCAGGAGTCGGACATTCCTTTCTCCTGTGTAACCCTGGATGGTGGGCACCACTTGGTTTCTAGATATCTATCAGAAGGAGGATTAACAATGTAAAAGATGTCAGCAATGACAAATGCTCAATGTGTCTTAACAACCTTTGGATATGATTTATTGTTGGTCACATTGACCAGTTTAACAACAATGCACCCCATCCATCCACCCATCCATGCATCATCCATCCATACCTAGTATACTGATTTGGCTCTCATGTCAGTGACTGGTGGATATTCAGAAACCAGGTGGTAAAAACAGACTTGTGCTCAGCTGGCAAACGCTGAATCTGCACCACCATTTGGAGATGGCAGCTCACCTTCTCCTGTGCTCGGTAAGTGTTCCTTTCTTTCTTTCCAACCTGTCTTCTCTCCGGCTTCTTCAAACGCAGACTGCCAAACAGAGAGAGCTCAGGAATGAGACCAGTCCCAGGAGCGAGCTTTTTTCTAACGGATACATTAAAACAAAATGTTTTTAGCTTTACTGCTCCCAGAGGAAACAGCCTAGGAGAATTTTAAAAAGGGTCCAGTCATTAAAAAGCGCTTTGTAATTCTGTTTCAGGGGATCGTGCCACAAATCTGGCCCTCCTCCGCAGCTCCAAAGCTTTTCACCGGGATAAAACTAATATATCTCCGGTCTCTGGACTGATTTATGTCCCTTAGCAAATTTGGCAGAGGGTAATGCTTAAATAGATGAATAAATTGAATGAATGACTTAACCGTGACGCACACAAAGTTGCAAAGTAGAAACAACTCATCAACACAAACAACACAAACCTTGGCTAAGCTAAGCTTAGCTAAGTACACCATCTTCTGCATTGCATAAATTTTAATGTAATTATACCTAACTGGTTTGCTTATAATGGTAAACTATTCAAGAACATCCTGGCTCACCTGTTGGTAGCGGCATTAAGACTTGTCTCATTCCTGGAAGCTGCTGAGCTCAGCTCTGCTTCATCCAACAGGATCATCTTGTGTTTGAGCTCCCTGAACCTCTGTAGCTCCTCATCCTCCTCCTCACCCTCACCCGGTGAATCCTGCTCTTCGCCACTGGACTCCATCGACTCGGACAGCTGAAGCTTCTCCACCACCGGTTGGTCTGGGGACCAGACACATCAACAAAGTCCACCAGTTCTGAGTTTTTGGCTTCCATAAGTGGAAACCAGAACCTTTGGCTCTGAAGCTCCAGTAATGCTTTGGTTCTGGACGCAGCAGACTGTGGACATTCAGGGAGACTTAAATCTTTCCTTTTTGATAAAGCCTATATTAAGGCCAGTAGTTAAGCTTCTTTGGGTTTAGACTGCTAAAAATTTCCCATGATGCACTCAGCTTTTTGTCTGTTTTTCCTCCCATCTTCCAAAGGCAACGCTCCATCATCACTACTTGACACTGGGCCTAAACCTTTCTCTAACCAATCAAGCAGACAACCCTCAAATTTTAGATTGGAAAAATGATTTTAAAGGCTCTGTGGACCGGATTTAATGTCAATGGGCCACATGTGGCCCCCGGGCCGCAGTTTGCCCACCTCTGTCACTGGCTATAACAGCTTGACTGAATATCTTGTAGAACGGTGAAAAACAACAATAAAGCCTCGAGAAATGTTTGCACTTTCCATCACCTGAGTGTGACGCGGCGTTAAAAAGGTCACTCGAGATCAGCTCCACCTGCAGACCTCCCTAATGTGTTGTGTATCTGGTTCAGCACCTGCGCAGGTCCGAGTTGTAAAAAATCACTGGAGCATTGGCATGTGGTGCTCTGAAACCATCTAGGACACCTCAGCAGGCCGGGATTAATAGTTCAGCGGGCCACATGTGGCCCCCAGGCCTTAGTTTGCCCACCTCTGCCAAAATAAAACGTGTATAATAGGAAAACAATCTAATAATATAATGTCAGGATATTATAATAAATGTTCAGGGTGGTGGCAATTCTTCCCAGGGGACCAGTTAGATTCCAACACAATAAAGTGTAAAAAGGCTTATGTCAGTGCACCAGATGAAGGTTTTGTACTCAAATATGCAGAGTGATCCTGTGAGCCACATACATTCAGAGCCCCCCCACCCTGGGGACTGCAGTTCTGCCTCCTCTAATATCCCTCCATGCAGCGAGATAAATGGTGTGACGGAGGGGTTGGACTGTGCAACTCCTCTCCTGTGGAGGGCAGCGATTACTTCCAGGCACAGCTCCGGGACTGAACGCTCACCAGGTTATCGATCATTTCTCCACCGGCTAAAAATATTACAGCGCTAGGCCGATGGGGAAGGAAAGGGTTTAGATTCTCAGCCCGGAGGCAAGCGCTGTCTCCAAGGCAACAGAAGTCACACTGGTAAAGTGGTACAGGGACGAGCAGCTATTTTTGTAAAAACAGCTGTCCTGTCTTTGACCAGAGGAGCAGACGAGTGTCCTCAGAGCTGGTCAATGTCGACGTGTGTTTGGGTCACCTGGAGGAGGACTCGTCGTCACACCGAGTGGCTGTTGGGCCAGAGCGCTCCTGAGGTACCGGAGGATGCTCTGGACCCCCTGGCTCACCACATCCGCTGGAGGGAATGTGATGGGGCAGTACCGCAGGTTCAGGCCTCTGAGGCTGATCACATGACCTGGAGAGACACACAAAGATTAGAAACTCTAAAGAAACCCTAAAATACAAAGATATATCCATCACTTAGTTTGTTTTAGTGGTGCTAAATGCAGCTGGACTGGACTCACCCAACTCTGGGGGAAGTTCTGTGATGGGATTTCCCTCCAGCAGCAATGTTTTTAGAGCCCTGCATGTGTAAAAATGACAGAAAATTAAACTAAAAACATCCTAATTCTTCATGAAATCCATCGGCGTGTATTTCCCAGGGCGGCTTCACCTGTGTGAGCCAATCTGAGCAGGAAGGGATGCGATCTGGTTATTTCTGAGGTCCAGCCACAACAATCCAGGCAAACTGGCGAAGAAGGAACCCGGGATGTCGGATAGGCGGTTACCTTCAAGATACAAATACTGCAAAACGTATACATCCGGAATGAGAACATGGAACAGAACACAGAAAGGCGGAATCATCGGATTTTCTGCATATCTGTGCATTTAATAAACTGCAGAATTCTTATTTCAAAGCCTTTCTTTTTTTTCTAAGACACCCAAACTGACCTTAAGTGCGCTGTTTTTGAAAACACAGCCTGCAACTTGAGTCAGGGCGGCCCTGCTCAGGCTCAGGCGGGTCTCCCGGGGCCCCTTTTGGCCCTCCACGTCCCCGCCCAGCGTCTCCGGTGTGGCCAGACCCCCCGACCTCATGACGGAGGTGCTGTTGTAGTTTTTAAAAATTATTTTTGCCACCCATAAGAATTTTCCAAGACGTAAAAACGGTTTTCCACGCCGCGTCGCGTTATCTCTTCCACGACGTTCCTGCAGAACGCTGTTTTCGCATCGTCACCATGGCAACCACGTCAACGCCAGCTACGGCAAGCGCCTTGCCAAAGCGATTTGCTTCCCCAAGCTGTGTTTTTACGTTCAGTCGTCACGTGTGTGGTCTTATGTGTTGCTATATGTGTCGTTAAAGTGGAATCTTAAGCGAGAATAAAGTCATTTGTGGGGGTTTAGTGTTGTACATCGTCGTTCCGGGGCACCACCCATCTTCCCTTCACGTCGCGCACGGGCTGACAGAAGTTGGAGGACGGCTGCAGACAGTTTCCTAAGGACACGCTGTAGTTTCCGTGGGCAGATCTGCGGTTGCACCGTGCGTGCACCGTGCGTGAGACAACGTCCGAGACCACAGTTCGTCAGAGACCTGTCACGTTCGTGCCACCATCGTCAAACTCGCCCTACTGTCAACGCTACACTTCCGCTTGTGGCAACAATACGTTTTTTTAATAATAGTTTTTCCAAGTCTTTATATTTATTACGTAAATGTTTGAACTTTTCTAAGCTGCTGCGTTTTTAAAATAAATTCAGATAGATTTCCTACAGTATTTCCTTTTTAAAGTCCTTTTAGAGCTTGATCAGTAATAATTCCATCCAAAATGATGAAACTACTTGTAAATTATGACTTGACAACCCCTAACAAATTCGCATTCATTAAACACAGGGTTAAAATTTTAACCATGATTACGAAAGTAGTTTTAGCAACAGAGTAATATTATTAATGAGTATTAATAATATTCTCTATGAATTTAGCATTTGCCAGATTAAGTTACAAACCGCGTTGTTTTTTAAGAGTTATCAGCTCTAACAAAGAGGTTGATGTTTACCTACATATTTAGCTTTGAAACGACAAAACATGGGAAGACTGTACGAGTTTAGTGCTTCTCACGGCCTTGAGCGGCAGCTCGAATTGACTTTTATTTTGTAAATGCCCGCCAACGTTCCTGCCCGCCTGTCTTCCTGCCTCACCAGCAGAAGCTTGACGGAGCTTTTGACTCGCAGCCTCGACAAAGTCTCCGGTTCGGCTGCCGGGCGAAGGAAGAGACAACTGCTCACTTGTTCCGAGTCAACGCGTTTTTCAAAGCGAAGCCCCTGCTTCAGAGCGAAGTATTTTTACACCCCGTGGGTGCGTCCCCTCCTCCAGTTTTTGGAAGACTTTCAGCCCCGCCGCGCGCACCGCTAGCGGATAAATAAAGCGAAAGCGCCGGACGCGGAATTTTTTGGCCAAGATGTTTGTTTTGGACTGTTGTTCGGGGAGGGTGTTCCACGCACAGGTGTAGTTTCTCTTCTCAGAGGCGAGGAATGCAATCTGAGCATCGATGTTTCACTGGGGCAAGTGGAAGAAGAGGATGGGAGCCAATAGTTCGTCCAAGAGACCCGTGTTCGACGAGAAGGAGGACGGTGAGTGACGGAGGAGCGACGCAGAACTTCGCCCCTTTCTTTGCCTTTTTTGTTGTTGTTGTTGTCTTTGCACTGTTACTGATTTAAAAAAAGAACAATCACTTCTTTAGGTGTCTTTGCGTTGCAGGGAAAACTCGTCGCGGCTGTTGAAATAATATTTGGACCAACTTGCGGTTTTTTTTTTGGTCACGCAACACGCAGCCACAGCGCGCCTTTGTGTTTGGTTTGCGTGAAAAATGCAAACATTGCATTTGGGGGGAAAAAAACCAAAACAAAACAATGTTGTAGTTTCAATAAAAAAGAGGGGGAAACCAGTTAACCAGTCCTATCACATGTGTGCAAGAGGAGACTTGGTGGCCGTGGAGGTTTTGCGTGGAGTGGGAGGTTGATCCACTCCAGTCTGTGACGGGTTGATGAGAATTAGACGCACTCCGTGACCAAGAACAGATCACACGGACAACATGCTCCTTCTTTCATGGGTTTTACTCAAGCAGATTTAACCCAGGAAGCGCAATTAGGGATCTCCTGCTGATTCTGCTGCAGAAGAAGAAGCAGAAGCAGAAGAAGAAGAAGAAGAAGAAGAAGAAGAAGAAGAAATCCAGTTGTTACTTTGCAAAGCTTTTTTGTGCTTAGCAAATTCCAGGCAAAACTTGAATTAAACGAGGTCATTTCACTGCAGGGATGTGGAGGCTTCATTGACTCTGCGTGTGTGTGTGTGTGTGTGTGTGTGTGTGTGTGCGCGCCCAGTTAAGTTTATTTATCATCCACAGTTTTGCAGAGAAGCCCTTCCACTGAGCAAAGCTGAGACCTTACTCTGTGATCACGTCAGCGGTTCTGACGTGTTTGTGGCGCCAGCGTGAACATGTGATGGAGGTGATGACAGGATGAACCCTGTGGATGTTGCATCAGCGTCTTTATTTCCATTTTTTTCTCTTTTCTGTCTCTCTGTCATCTGCTGTCTGCTCCTGTTTGACCTCCCAGCCAGAAGGATCAGAAACAATTAACTTGGCTTGTTTTGGTTTTCTGTTAATGCTGTTTGGTCTTTCGGCCGTAGATTGCTGATGTGTGTGTGTGTGTGTGTGAGTGCGTGTGTGTGCCGGCGGACGGGGGACGGGGCATTAACGGACCTCTTAAGGACTTTTTGGGGGGTTCTGTCGTAAGGTGCAAGAGGGCTGAAATGTTTATTCGAATAATTCCTGTAATTCAGTTACTAAAAAACTTTGCTAAAAACTATTTGCTTTGAAGTTTTGTTTAAATTTGGTGTGCTAAACTTTGCTCTGTGGCACGCAACGTCGTTTCTCCTGCTGCTGTAGCTGCGGACACGTAGCTGAAGATGAATATGAGACGCAGACGACAAAGAATGCAACATTAAATAGAAAAGAAAAGAAAATGTAGAAAATGTGTCTGCTGGAAATGCAGTTAGCCTAGCATAATAGCACAATACTGCCGCAGCAGCACCTTTGAGGGAAACATCTGGTCTCTGCTAAAAGTCCCCAGATCAGAGTGGACACAGCAAGCTAAGGCTAACAGTAAATAGCAGAAATTTACAGAAATCATTGTGATCTATGATTCAGAAAAGTCTGCTAACTAACACATTTTGTTTATAAAAGGCTGATTCACAACTTTAAATAATATGGCGGCTAATCTGCTAGCTAACACACTTCCCTAAGTTTTTGCTTAAAATACTTATTTTATAATAATAACCTATGGAAAAAAAACAGTTCTTAAGTGAGTTTGTTAAAGCCTAAACTTCACTGAATTCAATTGTAAAAGTCTGTTTAAATAATGCCAATATTATTTTGAGCATGTTCAACTGAAGAAGAACGTTACAGATGCTTTTTAATAAGGTTAGAGTGATATGAAAAAGAAAAAGTCGCAGTGTGTGCCAACAGTTGCCGGAATAATGGATAGAATACTTGATTGCTGCAGCCCTAGTTACAGCATGACCTGTTAACAGACTTTTTCTCCTTCTCCTGCATATTAATCTTAACCAGGATACATCTAATTAATGGTAATTCATTATATTTATATGTAAAATAAATGTTTTGTAGGACAAGTCACGATGTCCAAAGTTAGATCTCCGCGTCTAACTGTGTTTGTTAAAGTTTCCTTGAAGATGTTTCACCTCCTCTCCAGAGGGCTTCTATAGTTTTAAACCCACTGAGGGCGGACTTAAAAAAAGGTCCACCAGGGATGTATTTTCAAGCTCCGCCCTCAGTGAGGTTGGAACCCGAAGAAGCCCTCTGGAGAGGAGGTGAAACGTCTTCAAGGAAACCTTAACAAACGCAGTTCGATGCGGAGATCTATTTTTGGACAACTCGCAATGTTTAAAAGCAATTTCTGTTTGTTTTTGCACTTTTAATTGTTTGTTTGCAGAATTTGGAATAATGAAGGCTAACATGGCAGCCAATAAACAATTGAGGTGGACACAATATGTTCAGTTCTGAAGTCGTATTTATGGAATGTTGATGTTGGATTGGAAGTATCTAAATAAGCGCAAACATGAAATATGGAGCTGAATCCTAAAAGCACTTGACACTTTAGCCTGATCTCATGACGGACGGCGCTGCTTTCTGGGCTTTTCTGGTTTCATTAGCAGCGCAGATGTAGCATCGGTTAAGGTTGCTTCTCTTGCAGACCCCAAAATTTCCCAGAGGTCATCGGCGCGACGCGTATGCGCTGTATGGATCGACGGCTGGGCTTTGTTCATTAGCAACACAGAATGGTGTCTCCACTTTACCGCCTGGTTCTCTAGCCAGCATGTCTGTGTGATGAAAGAGAGGCTTGTGTCCAGTCCGGAACAACAGCGGCATTGTATACCCATGAAAGGACTGTTCATCTGAACCATAAACAACTTAAGCTATGTTTTATGCTAATCTATAGACCAGAAGTGGGCAGTTATTTAGCCTGAAAGGCTACATTGGGTTTTAGATCTTGTTGAAAGGGCCAACCGGGTGAGCGGGAAGCTAAGCCCGTTAATGAGGTTTAGAGGTTAGCTAAAAATCCTGCTTGATGAACTTTTGACTGACTAATTAGTTTTGTGTAAGAAGACACGTTAGCATCGGCTTGATTTAACCAATCAAGCCGATGACCATCTTCATTTGGCTTTTGGAGAAATGATTGTGAAAGCTCTGTGGACCGGATTAGATCGTTTACCAGGCCACATGTGGCCCCCCGGGCCACAGTTTGCTCTCAAATTTCTCTCACTTCTGATGTCTGACTGGCTTGTATGACGTTGATTCAGTCAGTCAAGATAATGATCGTTAAACTACCCACCAAAGACGGAACCGTTCTCTTTGGTGTCCGCCTGAATGAGTCGCTAGCGCTGAAGCTGCGCAGACTTGTTAACCATTAGCCAGATTCCAGGCGAAGTTGCAGCATTGCAGGATTGAGCAGCATGCGCCTGCGATGCTGCACGAGGTGGTGTTCCGCAGGGCTGTGCTGCGTTGTTGATGTCTTGCAGTCTGGCGGTGTTGTTCCCCAGCTGTGTAAATTCTGATCAGCCTGTTAAGAAAAAAAAAAAAGAACACTTTCTTTCTTTTCTGGACCATAGAGTTACTTCCTGTGTGAGTGTGTGTGAGGTGTGCGTGACTGCTCTTCTCAAGGATGAGCGCACGAGGCGACGAGAGCAGATTTGGTGGAGGATAAAGATAGACGCAGAGAGATGCGGCTGATTACTTGCACTGAATACTGAGGCTCTCGCTTCCTTTCATCTCTGTTACATACTCTGGCTTTCTCCTGCCATCTTTATTCCACTCAACTTCACGGCTGCCTGCAGCGACTGGCCTCCCGCCACGGCGAACGGGGCCGCCATAATTGGGATTAGCCGTTGCACAATAGAGAGGGACGTCTGTTCTGGTCATCTGATTCCAGAGTGTGGTCTCAGGCTCTCAGGCGGCGTTTAAAACGATAAAAACATTGGAGATGAATATAATCAGGACAGATCTAAACTGACAAGAAGCTCAAAGAAGAAGTGTTTCTGTCGGCTGCTCGGCGAGAGGAGCAGACTCTTTGATTTGAATTAATCAGAGATTATTAATTATACATTGACCATCACAGAACTCGTTGTTATGTTGGTTTAAATTTTTCATGCTAAACTCTGGCTAACCTTTGAACCTGCGCTGAATGTTCTGGGCCTTTGATGGCAGTCCAGAAGATGGGGGTGAAAATTCAGTTGTAGAATCACCGTAGCCACAGCCGTTGCCGGTGTTACAATAGAAATAGTTTTTTTCTTCATATTTGCGATTACCTTCAATTATTTATTTTATTTGCAAAGTTGCATAAAATAACTATTAAACTGTGTCTGACGTCATCGTATTTTGCTAGTACCGGCATCCGGTGTCACCGTGGCAACCACATGTTGTTTACCTCTGGTCTTGTTTTGATCGGCGGCAAGCTATGGCTAAGATAATATGCTGTGGCTAGGATAATATGCTATGACTTGAATGATATCCTATAGCTAGGGTAATATGCTATAGAGAAGATAATATGCTATGGCTAGGATTATATATAATATGCTATGGCGGGGTATTATGTTATAGTGAAGATAATATGCTATGGCTAGGATAATATGCGTCCTACTTGCCTCTGGTTGAAGGCCGACTGAAGCGCTGCGAGCACACACGCTAACTGCTACCTCAGACACGCTCAGAGCGCTCAGGGGATGAAGATTCGCATCCGTCTACCAAAATCAACACATGTTAGAGCGAAGGGAGATGCAAAGTTAATCATCTCATTGTTCACACAAGATGTGGAATTGTGTGTGTGACAGAAATCCTGTCTGGGGCCTGTAAACCAGCCCAGACAGGAAATTCAAGCTAGTTTGCAGATAACGTCCAAATGTAATTAAGAGCGAAGATCGCTGGATGAAACAAACAAATAACAAAAAAGGGCTTATTTTAGGGTTACCTTAACTTTTACTAGCAAATGATGTATTCATATATTGTGTGTTTACACATATATACTGTAGACACACACAGGTTTTTGGACCTGCACCTGAGAAGGAAAGGGTGTGTTCTCTCTAGGTGTTTTACAGAGGCAGAAACCCGGAGCCAGAACCCCCAGGTAAGCACACAGTGGCAGGGGAAGACTCCCTTTTTAACAGGGAGAAACCTTAAGCAGGACCAGGCTGACAAGGAGGAACCATCCTCCTGAAAGATGGCTGGGTAAAGGAGGAGAAGAAGAGGGAGAAATGATGGAGAAAATAAAAAAAGAGAGAGATCATCAACAAAAACGTTTGCCTTTGTTGAAAAAAGAAATTAGAACCCTTTTAAAGTCCTCACATTTGTAGATATACAAGTGTGTGTGTGTGTGTGTGTACCTTCGCATGTGTGTGCACGTGTGTGATAAATTAAGGTTCCACCTACTGGACATCTTTTTTTTTTTCTCTCCCCGTCCTCGGTTTTATTTTCGGAAGAAGGTTGTATGAAACCGAAAATGAGGTCAGAGACGTTGACTCTGTCCTCGACACAAGTCCCAACCGCTTCTGTCACGTCTACATAAAAACAAGAACGAGGAAGTAATCAGGGACGATGGCTTAGAGCGAGCAGAACCACAGAAAACACCTAAAATCTGTGTTTACAGGCGCTTGATCAGTAATCCGACTTCTCTCCCACACCAAAATGTGTTTCTTTGAACGGGGGCTTAGACGAAGTATTTGTGACACCAGGATTCACCAGCAGCCATAATCTTCCCTCTTTATTCAGCCGTACAAAGCAGCACTACTTCTGCTTGGAGTCTTGGCCAGGAGAGGAAGCAAAAGCGCTAGCTTCTGCGGTTTCTTTCTTCTTTGTGTGGAGCCGCTGAAACGTGACACTCCTGCATCTGACAGCGGCTCCTCCCTCCCGCCTGGAACGTCCATCCCAGGAGAGCTTCTGTGCAAACAACAGATTGTAGCCTGGGAATTTGGAGGGTGTCTCAGATGGTTTCAGAGCACCGCACGCCAACGCCCCCCGTGGATTTTTTACAATCCAGACCTGCGCAGGTGTTAAACTGGACACGTTAAGATGTCTGCAGGTGGAGCAGGTGGAGCTGGTCTCCAGCAACCTTTTTCACACCTGTTACACTCAGATGATGGAAAGTGCATACATTTCTCTGGGTTTTATCGTTGTTTTCCATTGTTCATTGTCGCAAAGGATATTCAATCAAGCTGTTACAGCCAGCGGCTGTGGCAAAGGTGGGCAAACTGAGGTCCAGGGGCCACATGTGGCCCGTTAAACAATTAAACCCGGTCTGCAGAGCCTTCAAAATCACTTATCCAAAAGCCAGATGAAGAAGGTTGTCAGCCTGATTAGTTAGAAAAAGGTTTAGACCCCCCTTCACTTAGCATGCTAACCAATTTACAGGCTCTCTTAAATATTTTTTCAGCCAGTGGTCCATCAAGCAGGGTTTTTAGCAAACCTCAGATTCCCATGTGGAGGGTTAGGTTCTCCTACCACCTGGTCGACCCCGGCAGGTAAGGCACAGTCTTACTTGTCATCGTTAAAAGAAAAAAAGTGTTTTTTTTTTCCAACTTTACCAGTCTTATAATATTTCTTACCGTTACCTCACTGTGGATTGCACCATCACTCGGCTGACTGTCTTACATGCAGTAGTGAGACCGTCTCTCGCAGTATCAAGTACATTTTTATAGATTAGCTGATATATCGTACATCATATATCGTTTTTTTGTCAACAACTTTATGCGAAATGTGTTTTTTTTGCTAAGCGACCCTAAAACGGCTGAAACAAGGCACCAGACGGGGCCTGCAGAGTTAGCGAGAAGTTCATTCATGATTGTTTATTTATTTATTTATTTTTTGTTCTTCTGGAAATATGTAATTTCTCAATCCAGGACCTTGAAAAACATAATCATTACTGTTTCCAAGACAACTGGGGAAACACAGACTTTTGTCTGAGATCACCCATCATTTATTTGGTTTGAAGAATAGACTATTTGTCCTTCTGGGCTGTCTGAGAGACATTGGACAGAGACTTAAAAAAAGAAACAGCAGAATGAGCGATGAAACTAAGTAGGTGGGTCATGATTAGGATTCCCTGGAGGTGATTACCGGTAATGGTCAGAAAAATAATCGCAATTGATGAATATATTTTCTTTTTCTTTTCAGATTTTACTATCATAGGCGTAACAAGCTTTAAAAACACACGATCGGTCCTGTTGTCTTCACCTTAAAGAATCAGCAATTTACTGACTTGTTTTACATCCAATAGTAGTCGGGCCTGTTGCTGTGGATGGTGGGTCTGGAGACGTTGGTTCAGATTTGTTGCATTTGCGCTTTTGGCTGGTGCTTTTTAAGGGCTAATTTTCCAGATGTCTTCCTCTCCTTTATCGTAAGGATAAAAAACAAAATACACCCACAGCAGAAAAAGAACCTACCCTTCCTCCATGCTGTTATCCTAGCAATAGCATATTATCCCAGCCACAGCATTTTATACTAGCCATAGCATATATCCAGCCCTGCATAATATCCTAGCCATAGCTCGCTGCTGATCCAGTCAAGACCAGGTAAACAACATGCGGTTGCCACGGTGATGCTGCTGCTGCTGGCTGATGACATCAGAATCAGTTTCATAGTTATTTTACGTAACTTTGTGGAGAAAACAAAAACATAAGGGGTTATCACGAATATGGGGACAGTTGGGGACTCAGGATGACGCGTGCGTTTGAGTCACATTTTGATCAGGGACACAAACTCTTCCCTCTAGCGTAACAAGCATGGTGGCACGACAGACGCTTTCTTTCAGACTTCAGCCACATTAAGAAGCCATTTAGCTCGTCTCCCGCCGCTCTTTAGCTCGTTAGCGCAAACACAACCCCATCGCTATCATCATGTTTCCTTCCTTTGGGTTACCAAATTTCCTTGTGTGAGACAGATCTGAGTTTAATGTAGCTGTGCTAGCTTGGGCAGCTAGCAAGCTGCACATTGGCATGTGTGTGGTAAAAAACAAGACTTTGATGTGACTGCTTTAATTTAACAGCAATGGGATTCTCATTTGTTATCATTAAGAATGAAAAAAAAAAAAATTAAAGCTTTCAAGGTAATTAATGCGTATGCAGCCAGACCAAAGGAAGGTTTAAACTAGGGTTGAAAACAATATTGGAATAGACTGAGTAATTTGGTTACTAAAAAGCTTCAATAAAAATTATTTGTGTCACAGCTTTGTTTAAACTCCATCCATTATACTTCTCTTGGCACGGATCATCATTTCTGTTGCTGCTTCGGCTGCTAACATGTCACTAAAGATTGATGAGAGGTGAAAACGGCAAAAAAAAGAAGAGAAAACATTGTTTCTCTAATGGAAGATGCAGTTAGCCTAGCATAATAGCACATCACTACTGCTGTTCTGCTGCATCTTCAAAGGAGAAATCTGATCTCTAAATTCCCCAGATCAGATCACCAGATCTAACCCTAACCCTAACCCTAACAGTGAGCTAAGCTAACGATAGCAGCAATAAACAGAAATCAGTGTGATCTATAAGAGAAGTCTGTTAACACTTTGTTTATAGCGCTGTGAAAAGCTTATTCAGACTTCAATCAAGGCGGCGGCTAATCTGCTAGCTATCAATGTTTCCCCAACTCAGCTGTTTTTGCCTTAGACAGTTATATTATTATATTATAATAATAATCCAGTAACTTGAAGTGCTGTAGTGAGTTTGTTAAAGCCAGAACTTGGTTAAATTGTAAAAACAGTCAGTTTAATTAACGTCGTGTCTAAGTACGCCTGCACATCTTCCCGGCTTTGGCTAATTATCGGCGTAGATCCACAGTGGAACTCGTCACGCCTGTGACGCCAGCCAGCTCGGCGGTGCCCATGAATATTCACGAGAACCTGCCGTTAGGCTTGTTTCTGTTCTGGAGGAGAAAAGGATGACGTCTGCGCAGCCATGATTGTGATTTGAGGCAACGAACTTGTCAACTGTGGCCTTCGGTGTGCCGAAGAGGCTCCCCGTTTTGCTCGGCTTTGATCTCAAAGACAGCAAACATTCGCTTTCAAGTTTAAAAGCGTGCTGCAGTGACAGGGGAAACACCACTGATGGTGTGTTTCTTTTGTCCTGGACTGGGGATCATTTTATTTTCCTTGCTTTTAACTTGATATCCAGTTTTGTTGGAGAACTTGTCCTTGCTTGCTACGCTGCTAAGGTAGCTCATGTGATGCGCCAGACCATTTTGATGACTGGTTTTGATAAAATCCTAAAATTTACAGCGCTAGCACAGCAAATGCAGCAATTGTAAAACTGCAAACTCGTGAAAGGGACCAAAATAAGAGGAAATAAATGCTAAAAAGTACTTTCAAAGTCCTTTAAAAAATAGCATAATTAATAATAATGAAGAATCATATTTGAAGAGAAAAAGATTTAGAAGTTATTTCGCTTCTTCGAATTAAACATAGATGACAGGTAAATATATCTTACAAAATCCAAGAACAAATATTTCACCTGGAAAGACTTAACTGTTATTCAGCTCCCCAACAGTATAAAGAACATACGTAGGAGGCTGAACAGGCATTAACACAACTCCAACAAGCTAGCTACTGGTTAGCAAGTTTACCAAAATCACTAAATCCAGTATATTCTTTATCCTCAGGAAAGAGGATTTTCTTTCGGAGGCATCTGTGTTTAGTTCGTCTCAGTTGTCTTTAAGTTAATATTTAAATAAATTTTCAGTGGTACAGGAGTAGCACACACTGCTAGTTGTCACAAGACTAGAGCACCCTCTAGCACCTTTAGGTGTTTTTTACTCTTTGGTCATGTTGAGTGGGAATTAACATATTTTAATATTTATATGTCACACCTAAGTATAAGTGGAAGGAGCAGCCAAACTGAAAAAAAGTGCAACTAATAGTATGAAAAATATGGTAATTATCTTTAGATCTTATAAAGCCATTCTGCTGACACTCACTGGTGTGAACGTCCGACACACAGGCTCCTGGACCTGGTTGAAATCCATCCTGGTGCAGCTCCGAGCCGCCATATTCCCACATGTTCAGTGTTTGGCCCCCTGATCAAAAGAACCCGAGTTCTTCACTCCTAATGAGGATCCCACCAATCAGGAGACCGCGCTAGCATCGTTTGGATGAATAAAAATGCTTTTAATCTACCAGAAATTATCAGTATGTCTTAGAAAAAAGGCTCATAAAAGATAAAATACACAACAAAAACCACAAATCGGTTATGTGATTACTCATTAGCTGGATGCTAATCAAGGGCCCTTCAACATGCTAATGTGCCTAGCATCTCATACCCATTCAAGCACATTTGTTTGTTACGCTGCCGTCTCTTTTGTTAATGCTGCACATCCAAATATTGAATAAGGCATTCATTTCTGCCGAAAATAATTTTTATTATTTCCTGATTTCTTTAAAGAAAAATCAATTTATATTGTCTTTTTAAAAAAGATAATAACTATTATTGGATATTCAACAAGTCAGTAAATAACTCCCATTCATTAGGGTGAATGAGCAGAATGTCTGTTATTAAAACTCAATATGCTATGCTAAAAAAAGAAAGACAAAATAATCGTCTTTCTGACGAATATTCGTCTCCAGAAAGTCCTCGTCGCGACAGGCCTAACCCCAACACCTGATCTGGTTCACACTTCAGCACAGTTTCCCACGTTTTTAAGCTCGGCTGTTCACTTTCCCTGCACCCTAAAATGAGCTTCACGCCAGTATCGGCCCCACGACGGGGTCCAATTTCCCCTCGGAGGCCCCCCTGTGTGGCCCACTCAGCAGATCAGCTTAATGCGTCAGCAGCTCGGGAGCCTTGGAGTCATCCTCCGCCTCCTGCTTCCTACTAATGTCATCTACCAGACTCTCCCACCATTTTTTTTTCTGCGCGACGTTCGCTAAAAGCTAAGATCAGCAACAAAGCTGATAAACCGGACGTCCTTCAGAAATGACTTGTAGCTTCACATTGCTGAGTGTTGAAGGATACTTACTGACTGACGTTGAACCATCTATCTAAGCGAGCTTATTTGGTCGGGCTGGTTTCGTGAATCCCGGAGGGAAATCGCTGTTTTACCTTCTGGTTGTTCTCGCTGTCATCTAGCAAACAGTCTTCTTGAGACTCAGGACAGAGTCTTCTTTTATTATTTAGAATAAGAATAACTGTCACATTTTGGTTTAGGGGTCTCGTTTTTTTCAGCTGAGCGGGAGTCGTGAAGCGGGTGTGAGAATTTCATTGAAAATCAGTGACGTCTAACCTGGAGTGTTGATTCTACGGTTAAAATAGCTTAAATGTGATAAAAGCTCAAAAAAAAAGCTTTGATAAAAAATTTTTGTGTCAAAGCTTCGTTTGAATTTCTGTTGCTCCTTTAGCTTCCACTGAAGAGACGATGTGAGGTAGAGTGCAAAGAATTTAGTATTAAAAAGAAAAGAGTGCAGTGTGTTTACTAGAGGATGCAGTTAGCCTAGCATAATTGCATGTTGCTGCTGCCGCAGCGCCTCCAATGGCGACATCAGTCTCTGCTAAAAGTCCCCAGATCGGACCGTAAACAGCTGCTAAGCTAACGATAATTAGCAGCAGTTAACAGAAATCAGTGTGATCATGACTGAGAGAAGTCTGCTAACTAACACTTTGTTAATAGTGTGTTAGTTCCTAGGTTTTTGATTAGAATGTTGATATTATAAAAATAAAGATCTGTAGTGAGTTTGTTAAAGCCTGAACTTCAGTAAATTACATTGTAAAAGTCATTTTGATTAACTCTGGATCTAAGTTTCACATTATTTTGAACATCATTAATGGAGCAAGATTGTTCTAGGTGCTTTTCTATAAAGTTCTGTATTGCTTATCTGATTACTCGAATAATCAGAATAACCGATAGAATACTTAGATGACCTAAATAATTGATTGCTGCAGCCCTACTCTCCTGTGAAACTTAACTACTACTCACAAGTTCATTAGCATTTTCCCCTCATCCATCATGCATGGTTCAAGGTGTCGACCAGCTGGGTGAGAACCAGCGCTGGATTCGTTTTGGACAGTGAGCAAAATCCCCCACGGATTCTGTTTCTTTTCAAGACCAAAGTGCCCGTTTTTGCACAAAGCCCACCCAGCATGAGCTTCCTCCTCTTGTGATCTGCTTGTTGTCGATAGTGACGGTGGGGGGAGGATGTGAGCCTCAGCAGCTCATTGACATCATAAGAAGCTGCAGGAGTTAGCCGTCTGCCTGCTGGGCTCATACCTGATAGACACACACATCTTAGGTCTTAATCAATACCGCCGCTGACCAGCAGGGGGTTGGTCACGGCTAGCACATTAGCCAATTAGCCCGCCGTGCCATCACACAGCACGTGCTGATTAGTCTGTTGGAGGTTGATCTGCCTGCATGTGTTTGCTCATGTCCTCAACTTACTGCTTCCATCAAAAACATGCAAATGAGCCTCAATAATCTTTTTCCAAAAGCTCCTTGGTTATGTGACTCATGTTGTCATTGGAACAGAAACTAGTCAGAAGGGCTCGGGATTAAAAATCCTGAAACAATCACCATTGAGCCGTCGATGAATCGAGAATATTTGATGATAAACTCAACATGAATTGTAAAATTCACGCCTAAAAGATACTCAGCCTCCGGTCTCCACGAAAGCTATCCAATTTATGATTTACACTCATTTAACCTTCTTTTATTGATCAAAACATCAACTACAAAGCATCAAGTGATTAAATAAAGGAAATTCCTTTCCAGCTATACGACCCTGGAATGGCCATTCAAGTGTTTAAAAAGCCTTTTTTTCACTTTATTGATGTTTAAGCTTTCCAAATGTAACAAAAAAAATCAAATGATAAATGTTTGGTGTTTTCTCACTATGTTTGTCTATTTTCTTGTCTTCACAGTGAATTTTGACCACTTTCAGATTCTGCGGGCAATTGGTAAAGGGAGCTTTGGGAAGGTAACCTTTCATTTCCATGAAATAGATGTGTGTGTGTGTGTGTGTGTGTGTGTGTGTGTGCGTGCGCGCGCGCGCGCGCGTAATGTACTTTCAGTGTCCTTACTTAACAAGTATGCTCCTCATTTCCCAGAAGCGTACTTGCTCCAGCCAGTTTATAAATTTTCATCAGATATGCTTTGCATGGACAGCTAGGTTTCCCACAATGCTTTTCACCTGGGCCAGCGACAGCAGCAGCAGCAGTAGGGAAAAGTCCAAGACCGTACCGAGACTATATTGAGGAAGGACATTATTTCTGTACGAATCAGC
>CAAE01015016.1:721883-763585 GCA_000180735.1 Tetraodon nigroviridis
GGCCAATCCAGCTCCAGGTTTGATATCATAGTGGAACACGTAGGTTACGAGCCAGGACATGTCGGAGAACGAGGCAGAACGTAAACGTTTTTGGACGTCAAATCCAGTGTCTTATGCCTGATCGCGGGTACAACAGCCGAAATGAGTTTCCTCCTTAGGGTGGCTGGGCTCTCCCGTAATAGGGTGAGGAGCTCAGTCATCTGGAAAGAGCTGGAGGTGGAGCCACTGCTCCTTCACATTGAGAGGAGCCAGAGGAGGTGGCTCGGGCACCTAATTAGGATGCCTCCTGAACTCCTCCCTGGTGAGGTGTTCAGGTCAGGCCCCTCTGGGAGGAGGCCCCCGGGAAGACGTAGGACACGCTGGAGAGACTATGTCTCTTGGCTGGCCTGGGAACGTCTTGGGGTCCCCCTGGAAGAGCTGAAAGAAGTAGCTGGAGAAAGGGAAGTCTGAGTCTCCCTACTTGGACTGCTGCCCCGCGACCTGACCCCCGATTAGCTGAAGGATGGATGGATGGATGGATGGATTAGTTAAACTAATGTTTGTTTTTATTATAAAAAAAACCCCTATGTGTTACATAAAACCCCTTTAAAGGGAAATTGCTGTTCCTATTGATTGTGACTGAATTGCGCTTTAAGATGTCTTTTATTTTATAAAAGGAGGTTTAGCGTCAAGGAGTACATAAGTGTATTGCTACGGATTAATTTTAAAAAAAGAAATATATCAGTAAAACCTTTTTAAAGTGTTATGTTTAGTGATAGATCAACATATTTAACATTTATTTACGTTATAATGTGGTAATATTTATATAAGGACGTGAAACCTTTCACATTATAACATGAAAGTTTGTTATATGGTGAAAAGGTGTCAAGTTGGATGCAGCTGAGCTTGTATCCAACATTTCTGCCACATCCGTCCAACTGATCTATGAGAACCGATGCTGCCTTCAGAGGGTCGGACTGATTCTTCCTTGGGCACAGTCCCAGAGGTTTTTAAGATCCTCTGTAGCGCGCACATACCAATCACACCATCATCAGCCGTGCATGGTCACTGCAGAACCTCGCCATGTGTAAATCCAAGCATGAAGTTTAATTCAATCCGCATAAATGAGCCTTTTCCTTCCACTTATCTGCTCTCCTGCATGCCGTTTCATGGCTTCCTCATCACTCACATTAGTGGACGTTTCGATATTTTTACGATATAATTTATCACAATTATACAAAAACATTATTACATGTAACATTTAATCTTCTTACAATTATTATCATGTTATGTCATGTTATTTTTCCAACAATAAACAGAACACTGATTAATGTCTCGGTGCTAATTCAGCCGCGACGTCACTTCCGCTGACACATTAGCAACATTAGCTGCCTGTTGGTTAAACGGCTAAACTTAAATTGCTGTATATTGAAATACCTTCTGCCATCAGTGTCAAAATTTCTATATTTTAAGGGTGGGAGAGCTTTTTATAATACTGATAACTGTGTTTTGTGTTTCATGTTCTCTCTAAAATCTCGTAGCAGATAATTAACTATTCATAACTTGTCAGCTAAACCGCTGGGAGTTTCAATCCAATGTATCTATTTCATTACCTAGCATCACGTTTCTGTGATTGTTTATTATCAAGCTTCATGGCTGCGTTAGTAAAGCAGGGTTGCAGTTCTCCTCAACCCAGATTTTCAGGCCCGAAGGAGCAGAAATTTGGTTTACTGCCTCAGAAGCTGAATGAAGACGTCGGTGCTATGTGTACATGTAGCATTGGGACCGAACTGCCTTTTAGAAACTGGAATAGTTTAAATTCGTCTCATATTTGAAACATTTTGGCTGATATTTGTTCGTAATAAGCACGTGTGTGCAAATGCTTTCAGCCTTCCTCTTCTAAAATAAAATCTTCCATTAAAGACGTGTCCCACTGGTGAATGGAAAGCCATTGCCCAGTGCCGAATACATTACCATGTGAAAATATGATAATTTTATTTTTTTTTACTTATTGCTTTGTGCCTGCTAGCTGCTGCCACTCTTCCTATCACCCTGAAAGGGAATCTTTGGGTCATCAGAAAAAACTCAGAGAAGCTTCAGAGACAACAACAAACGTTTTTCAAAGGATGGCGTGCTCTCTGGCGCCGTTGAGAAAAGGCCAGAGCTCCTTTCATACATTCATTTATTTTTCATTTATTTTTTTCAATCTTGAAAATCAGCTGCGGTGTGCTTGGGGGGATTCTAGGAGGCAGCAGGGAATCTGTAACGGTCAAGTTCAAATCCTTTTTTATTTTTGTAGACGCACGCTGACACGTGACAGAAATCTAGCTAAAATCTGTCTTTGATGAAGGTCACCCTGTCTTTTATTTTGTTCCCACTGGGCCCTGTTATCCTACTCTTTCTGAATAATTAAACCTTTAATGTCTCACTTAACACACAAGGCAGAAACACGAGAGAAAATTGCGTCCTGTTATGAGAAAGAACAGATGCGGATAGATGACTGGTGTTATAACACCCGCAGCAATTTCTAAAACAGCCACTCCTTGTTTGTCATTGCTCCTTAACAAGAGTGATTTGGTCGTCTTTGAAAGTTTGCTGGGAAGGACGGTCAAGTTTATTTGGTGAAAACTCAAAGATCTCACTAGTTGTTCAAACTTCCAAATAAGAAATAATGGAAAGGTCAAATAATTGCGATTAACAAATATATCGTCTCTTTTCTAAAATGTTATTATCAAAGCATAATGAGCTTTATTAATACACATTCTGTCCTGTCCATCCTAATTAATACAAATAATTTGTTATTTTTTGAACATCCAGAATGCCTGTTGCTGTGGATGGTGGCTCCGGAGACGTTGGTTCACATTTGTTGCGTTAGCGCCTTTGACTGGCACTTCTTCCTCCAAAAATCCTTTATCCCTAGAATAAAAACCAAGTTACTCCCACAGTAAAGCCATAGCACGTTACCTTAGCTGTAGCATATTATCCTAGCCACAGCATATTATTACAGCCATAGCATATTATCCCAGCTGTAGCATATTGTCCTAGCCATAGCATACTATTCTAGCCATAGCATACTGCCGATGCGATCAAGACCAGAGATACACAACATATGGTTGCCATGGTGACGCTGCACATATGATGATGCGGGCTCAGACTCACACTTATTTTATGCAACTTTGTACACAAAATAAATAATTGAGGGTAAACACGAATAAAAAAAATAATCCTGATGAACAAATATTGTAATATGGGCGACTGCGATGCAGGACGTCCACATTCTGGTTTTGGGGACAGTTATCAGTGCGGTGGAGATCTCTGAAGGCCTCTCTGCTTCTCCACCACCATCCCTGCCGCAGACGGAGGAGTCATGGCGGAGGTAGGGTTACATGTCACCCTCATGGAATCAGACCTACCAGCACAGGTGTCCTCAGGAGTCAGCAGGTCTGTTGTTCTCCGCCCTCGAGACCCTGCAGCACAGCTCTGTGATAGCAGCCATCCAAATTGCCATTTAATTGTTTCAGGTTGTAATTAGACGTTAATATAGTTTGAGAAGATTGCTTCTTATATTCGACTGAGCGGCCAGATCTGGTTGTGTTTTGGAATATTGACGTCTAATTATAAGTTTACGACAGCAGCTGTCTTAGGTTAATAGGCAAGTCAATCTAAAATTGGAAAAGCGTAATTAACTTGGCCATTAACCGATTACTTTAATTGGCCCATTTTCTACTTTGCGTAGATTTTTACGGACTTGAGCATAAATGTCAGGAAATCAGAAGTGGTAAATCTCGAGGTAATTTGTTTGGCTTCCTGTCTCTCCTGATGATTAAAAAGATCTATAATTTACCCATTAGCGGTGGAGGATATACTGTACAGCTCATGTGTGCCGCAGATAAGCATGAACCACACAGGCAACCCAGCTCCCTCGTTGCTCTCTTTGTCCTCTTACGCTTATCTCCCAGGAGCATCAGCGTTTGTGTCCCCCCCCCCCATCCCGCTGTCACGGTGTCTGCCCGTCTCTGGCGTTTCTGCTGCAGGGCTCGTTAAGGCCTGACACAACAACAGTGGCTAGCTGTGATGGCTGCTTAATGCCAACCGTCGGATGATCGGGGAAGAGATCCAAACAGAGGTCAGAGGGAGGCGGATAGAGGAGGATGGAGAAGGTCAGGAGGCAGGGCAGGATCTCAGCTGGTGTATTTTTACCTCTTATATATCACACACACCCACACAGACACGCACGCACATGCTCATTAGGAAAGAACGGAGAGGCACTGGAAATAAGTGGGAATGGAAAAGAGAGGGAGGTGACAGACTGACAGAGGTCGTGACACAAATCATATCAGTAGATGTTACCGGGGACTGTGGAAAGGTCAGGAAATGATGAAGCCATTGTTAGCATTTTCTGTTGCCATTACCAGCAATTCTGCTCTACAGATGTAGAGTAGTGTAGTCAAACACGCGACGTCCAGAAGGAAACAAGTACGTGCACTGGCCAGAGAAGAGCGCTGGTCTAAGAGGGGTGTCAAAGAAGCCATCAACGTAGTCCTCTACCTAAACAGACATGGCGGACTAAGGCATTTTCTATCAACGATCCAATTTTTAAATTTCCAAAAATAACACAAAATTTAAACAGGAAGCCACATTATTCATCATTAGTCACCACCTAATGAGGTTCCTGTCTGCCATTCTAGTCATATTCTACTCTATAATTAATGGCCTTTCTTTTCATCTTACAACCATTATTTTACCAGTGCATGCCAGACTTTGAACCATTTGTACCACTACAAATGGATTAAAGTCGAGTAAACACCTAGCTTTATTATATTCCATTCCTTTTCACTGTCTGACTTCACACAATTCATACAAGAGTGTAAAAAAGAAAAAGGTTGTCACTGATTTTCACTAAAACAAATTTCTCCATGTCTGTTTTTTGGAATGCTGTGCAAAAACAACCCAGTAGGATTGACTAATTCCTGATGTTGCGGTGCACAGTGTGCTTGCTGTGCATTTTAGAGTAACTCCATTACATGCGAAGTTTTGTCAGGCACTGCTGGACATCAGATCGAAGGTATTACCGCCTTGCTCCAAGACATCGTGTCTACCGAGAAAGTGAGTGAAGGCACAGATTCCCAGAAGCAAAATGCAAGCTTTTCCTCTCTTTTTTCAATCATTGGACTGAGAAGCAGAGAAATCATCAGCTGTGATGTCGACTGCAAGGGTTGGCATTATTTATTCTTCTCTTAGTACAGAATAACCCCCCATTTGACATTATAGCCTCACACTCAGACGTTATAGCCTCAGTGTGATCAATGAGAGAAGTCTGCTAACTAACACACTTTGTTAATAGCTCTGTGGAAAGGCTAATTCATAACTTTCATCAATGTAGCGGCTAATCTGTTAGCTATCATGTTTCCCCAACGTGACTAGATTTTTGCTCAAGATAGTTATAATCCATGGAAAATTGAGTGCTATTTTAAGTTTTAAAGACTGAACTTCAGGTAATCCGGCCTTACACCTGCCGGCCTTTTATGCGATTTCAAAATCACAGACAAAATTCCAAAGGCTTACATCCACAAGCCACCTCAGGTTCCACAGCAGCAGGCACGTTTCATGCAACGGCTCCATGCAATGGAGGAAAATTTTGATGAGTAGAGACCTATAATAAATGATACATAGTGTTTATATAGTATATATACATGTATCTATTACATATTCTATAACACAGTGTTGCAATTTTTTGTTTTATTCTGCATTTTGGAATTGTTAAATTCAAAATTTGTGTATAAAAACACTCACTAAAATGATCTCCTTTTTTTGTTCTTTAACAATAAAGTGTATGCCAAAGAATTGCAAATACAGAGGTACAGCAACATTAAAAGCATTATCGGGAATATTCTTATACTTATTCTTAGTTTATTTGAAGCAAATAAACACATGGTTAAAAAAGCCAGAATTAGCCAAAAGGCTAGTTTTTATCTGTAGTCCCAGAGGAATCCAACAGTCACCTCTGACAGAGCATCGAGTGACAACGCTCAGAGGTGTTTCTTAGGCTCAAAAACTCTGCCAGAGGATCTGAAGCCAAACCATGCCTGGGTGAGGGGGTCTGATGTTAAAAGACCCCAAACCCCCTATGACCCCAGGTACTAGCACTGACGGCGCTGATGCACATGCAAAATGTAGTTTTCTTGCCATGAAACTTGATCAAAGACCAAATATTCTTTCAGAAGTTCTATTTGTTTTGGGGCCTTTTGGGTGGGTTTTTGTGACCCGCCAGCCTCCACATCTTGAAAAGCCCCAGGACCTTCTCGCCTCCAACTACCCGGCATCACCTCGTGGTCCTCACACTCCCAGTCAGCCAAAGTGGGTGTTGTCTAGGTGTCATCTCCAACAAACACGTGTGGTATCATGGCGTTGCTGCATGGGCAGGGGCTGCCAACATAGGAACATTAAGATAGCCTCCATCCCCCCTCCGCCACGGTTTTTTAATTGCGAAAGGTGCTTCCTGAATGACCAGGGGCCTGTGTGTAAATCTGCAGGGCGCCAAGGCAATTTGCATGCTGCCACTTCTCATAGAAATCCTCCGCTGCAGCTCTCCAACTGGTCTCACATGTTGGTGTCTGAACCTCTTGGAACAATACAGATGTACAACATTATTTGTTATGTTGTTTCACTTCTATATCAGTACATTAGATGAATTCTGTACATTTCATCTTGGCTTAACTCTGCGGACCTTTCTGCTGCTATGGTTACCTTCCACTACTTTTTTTTTTCTTTGCCTTACAAATGGAGATGACAATTTTGGAGATTGTGCTGCCAATCTGGTGCTGGGATTTCAGAGACTGAAAGGTTTCACCTTTAAAAACAGAAAAAAATGTAACGCAATGTCACTTTCACAATGTATTTTTTGGAGCCATGTGTGTTCAAATGGTGTTATTATTGAATGACAACGCTTGAGGGGTTGCAGACAATCATTCTTTTGCACTGATGGCCTTACATCACCTGGAATTTTGTACATTTTTCTCTACTCAATGACAGAGTATATGAAAACACTGAGTTTAATGTTAATGTCTTATTTTATCTCAATTCAATTTGGAAGTTTTCAGTTTTCATCTCTATTTTCTGGTTTTGATCAATATGTAGGATCAAATACAGATAAAAAAAAAAAACAGATTAGGTATTATTTAATTATAGATTTCTTTAGCAAATGAGGTGAGTGTAAAGAAATGAGGTAATTTGTATTACCCTGGCTAATAAGCTGTGTATTGTATGGTACCTTCACAATTTGAGGACACAACAAGATACAAAGAAGTGTTATAACTCAAAGTCCATTAGTGGGGCACTCAGATCTTGGCCCCCTTGTTCTCTCAACCAGGGTCGTGTCCACATTTTCTGATGTCGTCTCTTCTTTTTGGGCTTTGTTTTCAAGGAAATTGCTAGAAGCTACATCTCTTCCCTCTCCATTTTACTCTGCTCAAAAGTGGTTAATGGAAATTTCCCAGGAGGTGCACGAGAATCTAGTGGTAGTTTTGTAATTTAAACCCCCAGCCTTTGCAGAGTTTTGTCAAAATAGCTTCTCAGAGCTGCTATTTGGACGGGAACTACCTCCCACCCTCATCGATCTTTTGCGCGATGATGCAATTCAAAAATTTTAAATACTTTGCCAAAGTCATTTTTACACCGTCAGGGACCCTCAAGGGGCTGACCACCTCTCTCCCTATGATTCTGGCCCAAAAGATGATCCTGCCACCTCCTTGCTGATGTTTTAGCAATGTTGGGACATGGTGGCCTTCACCAATCATCCACAACTCCATCGATCGGACCATCTAGGGTTGCACGGCACTCGTCCTTAACCAAACTGTTTAAAAATTACTCTTCATGTATCCCTGAGCCAACTGCAACCATTTCTGCTTGTGAGCATTGTTTAGGGGTGGCCAAATAGTAAGTTTATGCACACTTGCAAACTTCTTGAGGATCCTACATCTTGAGGTTTGCGGGTCTCCAGAAGTACCAGCGGCAATGGCATTTTAGCAGGTGCCCTCTTAACCCTATGAATTTGTTTGGCAGAATTCTTCCTTATTGTGACTTTGTCTACAGAATCCGCCTGTGCTCTGCATCAGCGACAATTTTCTTTACAGTACGATGATCACACATGAGTTTTCAGGAAATATCCAATGTTTTCATACCTTTACAATTTTAGGCTTTTCAGCTATAGAGAGATCCTTTTTCTTTTCCACCTTACTTAAAACCTGTATGCTTACTAATGTGTAACATTGCTCTTAAGTAGTTAGCTCTTAAGATATCAATTTTAGTGATCCAAAGAGCCCCGAGACAATATCATTCATTAGTTTAATTGAAAAACAAACCAAAAAAAATGTTTATGACATTTAAGTCTAATTTGAAAAATTGCTGCAGCCCTACTCATCATACATTCATCAAATATTTAAAACCACCAGGCTGGACCTGACATATTTGCATGTTAGCTGTGGTTAATGGTGGCTGTCACCATAGAAGCATTCTGGTTGTGTATGTAGAACAATCATGTTGGGCTTCTTTTGGGTGATAGAGCATAAAAACATACAACCGGCACATTTCTGCTGTACTTAAAGTGACAACCAATGCGTGCTGTTGTCGTTGTTAGCCACTAGTCTTACACTAGAGCCATGTGGGACAGCTATCCTGTTTTTGTTTTTTTAGATTTTCTTCCATAGACGTGAGTGGAGATCGTACATTTTAGACTGGGAGAGTTTGTTTTGTTTTTTATTTGTTGCCTAGTACTGACAGATTAGCTGTGTTGTCACAACGATGAATTCTTTTTTTTAATTGCTGTGAGCTGTGAGGTATTGGGCTCGGGCTGTTTTGGATTTTTCCATTGTGATGCTAAATCCCTGCTGCTCGGTGATGCTTCAAAGGACAGAGCACTCCCAGGCTGTCAGAAGAATGGTGCGAAATCCTGATGGACTCGCTCTGCGTGCCACCCCACGATGTTGCTGCGTTCAGTTTTGTCTGTAGTGGTGCTGATTCTCCGGTCTGTGGAGAACGCACCTCCGTTTCCTACAGCAGCCTTTGGCTTTGGCCCATCTCGCGGAAGTCTGAAGCATGACGGTCCTCGTTATTAGTCGTTGTGTCTCGGAGGCTCCGTAAACACTTTCATCTCCTGCAGGCTGACAGCTTCCACTGTGGAGCAGAAGACATCCAGTGGAATGAACCAAATGAAAGAACAAATTATTCCTTCTCCCTGGATGACATGTTCATCAGACCCTGAAGGTGTGTGTGTGTGTGTGTGTGTGCCTCGCTTGCCTCCCTCAAAGCACATTTGGCCACGTTTGGAACTGGCAGCAGTGTGAACGGGGAGAAATTCGCTGTGAAATGATGTCAGACCGCTGTCGCAACGCAAACAGGAGGTCAGGTACGCAGAGAGGAAAATGGCCGCCCGTGTAAATTCACAGCAGCAGAACTTCACAGACCCCCCCCAGGGCAGTGGTCTTCAATCTGTTCACGTTACTCTCGTGTCTCAGTCAGAGGCTTCTAGCCGACTGGCCACTCACCTGACCTAGAAAACAGCAAATCTGTAGCTTCCTATCGGCTGAACTAGAGATATCAGGATTAAGAATTTCTGGGGAAAAAAAAAGTTTGCAATTTAAATATTATATTGCCTGTTTTTTAAATTTTATTTTCTACTATAATAGCATTGTGAGCTTTATTAACACACATTCTGTCCCATTCACCTAAATAAATCAGAGCAGTTTACTGACTTGTTGAACATTCCGAAAAAGTGGACCTGTCGCTGTGGATGGTGGGTTTGAAGATATGTTGCGTTGGCGCTTTTGACTAGCTATTTATTGTCAAATTTCCCAGATGTCTTCCTTCACATTACTGGGCTCTCCTTTATTGTTAGGATAAAAACAAAAATGCACCCACAGCGGAGCTGTGGTACGGGGCTTTGGAACCAGTACCTCCCCTTCCTCCATGTTGGTGTTATCTTAGCACAGCCGTAGCATAATATCCTAGCCATAGCATATCATCCTAGCCAAAGCATATTATGCCAGTTATAGCTCGCTGCTGATATGATCAAGACGAGAGGTAAACAATATGTGGTTGCCATGGTGACACTCTGTGCTGCTGCTAAAACAACAGGGTGACGTCAGGTTCAGATTCCTAGTTATTTTATGCAACTTTATAGATAAAATAAACAATTGCAGGTAATCATAAATATGAAAAATAATCCCATATAATTGCAATTGACCAATAATATTGGTGTTACTGTCTTACTCTCAGCTGATGTGTGAAAGAGCTTTGTGTGACAGTGATTACTTTCTAAGCATTTGACAATGTGCACGTGTGTTGGAGGAGCACACAACGCTGAGATTAACCAGACAAAGACCTGGGTGGAAGAAAAGCAGCAGCCTGCAGCTCGCATCGGTGGTGCAGAACTGAGCGCTGGCACTCGTGATCAGATCTCCAGAAATACGCCTTAAAAAGGTTGGTAGGGCTTCCGTTTAGCAGATAAAGAGGTGAAAGCTACACCCATCAGATGATCGGGCCACTTTGTGGTGTTTAAAAGAAGTGCTGATAAATTAGGTCTCATCATGGTGACTGACAGATATCGGTGGGCCCTTCTCAACTCATTTGTCTCTGAAGTAACAAACACAGTTTAATAAAAAGTGGCAATGCCTGAACAGCAGTGTGCTAGTTTCTATTACCCGCCTACAGACGAGGGGTGCAAACTAATACTAAATCCTGGGAGCTCATTTCACTTTTGTTGAAAATGGAAAAATCCAACGCTGGAAAGCTCACATCTAAATTTGGGGCTAGGATGGCTACATAAAATATGAAATAAAGTTAATAATACATCCTTTTTGCTTTGCACAGCGCTGCAGCCGCACTACACGTGGGGTCCGGGCTGTTTTTTGTGTCGGATCACGTTGAAATCTCAGAAACAGTGATGCCAGACTTTACGGGTCTTCTTCGGCTTAAAGGCTGATTTGGAAACAGCGATAAACCTCAGGGATCTTTTATCTTTGCTAACAAATAACAGCACACGATTCATGTCTGTCTGTTTTTATTGTTAGATTATTTTGTTTCTATGGCGACCACTTGCCTCCATCTAGAATCCTGTGGGCCTCCGAAGCGTACAGATTACTAAGGGGGATAAGTGACCCTTAGGGTGCACACACATGACCTGCACACCAAATTGTGCGGCTTGACGAGGTGGTCGTGTGTGTATGTACCGTAGTTTCAAGGACCTTGTTGAAATAGGGATTAAAAAAGAAAAAACCTGGAAATTGTCCCCACACGAATAGCAAGACAAACCAAAAATACATTAAAACTCAGGTCGCACACTAATAAAATATACACCAAAACGTGTGTGTCATGCATGTGAAGACTCTCAGTTCGACAGGCCTGAAACAATCCCCCAAGAAAAAGTCTGGGGTCTTTTGTGCAAGAAAAATAGGCGCGTATCTCGCTCTTCCACCATTTGTCGCATCAACACCCATGAATTAAAACATGAGGAGAATTTTCTTTCTCCAGGGTTTTTTTTTAATATCGGAGTTAAAGGGAAAGTGTGGAAAAGTTTTATGACCTGGACGACTCGTGCGACAAAATGCGCGTCCCAATGAAATAATTACAAAACTGGTTTTGTTTGCAACATAGATTTTATATGACTTATGTTGGGTTTGTGTAGCCTTTCTAAATGAGTAACCACAGCGTCTTTAGTGGTGTGCTTGGTCCCCTGGTGGCCTGTTTCATTTTAATTTGCTCAATTTTGAATTGATCAATCATTCTGTCCAGCCTGTTGGAGTAGATGCTGGCGTCGCCTCATTGGTGCCTTTCAGAGGTTCCCAAAGCATATGGCTGCATACTGGAACCAGCAGCTTTATTTAGAACGCAGGGTCGGTTTTTTTTATTGTGCCTTTCAGTTGTCTCCCAGCCTGCCAGGTTCCCCCTGGCTGACCCAGCGGAAATGAACTCCAGAAGGCAGCGTGTCACTGTCACGGCCATTTTCTTTTCTTAGCGCTGATTAAATAATGATGGTGCTGCAGGAAAAAAAAACAAACAAACTACAAAAAAAATGTAAAGTTAGTTTCATGCTTCAGAGATTGGCGTTGTAAATGCCAGCATTGGCTTGCGAAGGCTGCTTTCTTCACGTTCCCGCTTCTGGGAATAAGAGAGAGAGAACCCCTCATCTGTGGGGTTCCATCTCGCAGTGTCTTTTCCTTTCATCCTTCCACATCAAATGTCCACATTTCACAGTCCAGGCAGATAGACGTCTATTTTTTTCTGTCTAAGCTCCTCTCAAACCTGCTTCAGCGGCCATAAACAGGTGTGTGTGTGTGTGTGTGTTTGTGACAGAGCTGTCATCCTCAACACTGCTCCAAAAATCTGGAATTTGGTGACAAATATGATTCAGCCAGTATCAGGGCAATGAACGTGCACTTGCTTATTAAATCGAATATCAATCCCTTCTTCTGAACACACCTCCTCAACCATCACAACAATTTTTTACTTATGTGCCGTTTTATCCAAACTCTGAAATAGAAGCAACCAAGCGTGCTCTTTGGTATCATACCGGTGTTCTCGTAAATCATTTAATATGGTTCTTTCCGTGCTGGGTCTGATCCTGGTGTTTTAAGAAGCAGGCAGAGTTTTTAAGGAAGCAGGCTTTCCTGCATACAGTTAGCCTTCTTGCCAGGCTAGGTCCTGGAAAACGACCGGCCAAGGTTTTGGTTTGTCCGTTCTCGCTCTTAAATTACGTTCACACTGCAAGCCCAAGCGGCCCGAATCCGAATTTTCCCCACATGTGACCCAAATGTGAGCGTTTCCACAAGCGTGGACATGCAAATGACGCATCTAATTAGGTCTTTGCCAATCAGATTTTGGCCGTGTTCATTGCGAAAACGGATACAGATCAGATCTTCAGTGGCGGAAGCTC
Source organism: Tetraodon nigroviridis (assembly GCA_000180735.1). NCBI lineage: Eukaryota > Metazoa > Chordata > Actinopteri > Tetraodontiformes > Tetraodontidae > Tetraodon > Tetraodon nigroviridis. The sequence continues at coordinate 734,791 of CAAE01015016.1, forward strand.
TGGAGACACTTAAACACCAGCAAACGTACAGAATGCAGTGACAACACCTGGGTGGGTCATTTTTTTAAATAATATGAACAGCTACTTGGACATAAAGAAGGAAACAGAGGCCACCTGGCCTGCAGTGTGTGTACGTCGGGAAATTTCATGGTAAAACACCTGGGATTGTCCTCTACGACTGTCCTAAACGATGCTGGCGGTTTCTTGTAGCTTTTCGCCCTCTATCATATATTTTTTGATCGGTTTATTGGACAAGCCAGTGTTTGCCGGCATCAGAGTACGGTCAGCTCTCAACACAGACGCTCAGAGTGAAATTAGGCACTCTGACAATTAGCCCCCGCTTCTTCGATAACCTAATGGCCTTTATCTGAGAATGATATTCACAGGCTGTCTGGCTAGCAGGTGTTCCTAAATTGGATTTTCATATTAAACGATAAAAGTTCTCCCTAGCATTCTAATGGTATTTTGGCTCATATTGGCCATTAGCATTTTGGAGAGAATGGATCAGCATTAATTAGTGGCCCCTTGGTTGTTGAAAGAGGATTGGTTGAAAGAGCTGGCAGGCCTGAACCTGTCAAATCTCTCACACCATCATAATAAATGTAATCTTTTTTTCTCAGCTCAGGTGAAAATGTCTCCAATAATATGCAAATCACTCTGGAAGTATGAATTCCAGCTGCCTCGCCACTGTAAAACGCTCCTTTTTTCCTCCTTCTTCCTTTTTGTCCAAGGCATTGACTTGCAAATTGACTCAATGAATATATGAATGAATCCTTCTGGAAAGTCATCATTCTTCTCCGATGACCAGCTGTGACTGATATCCAGTGAGCAAGGGTTTTACAGGCTGACTGACAGGCTGAACACTGCACCCCAGAAAGTCTCCATGTTCATGAAAAGTCCAAAATTAATATTTTGTTGTTTTATCTTCAAAGCATATTAAAAAAAAAAAAAAAAAAGTGCATTCAGGACAACGCGGGAGTGTAAATATAAGTCGATAAAACTAAAATCTGCCTAGCAACTAAACGATGGTCTCATATAGGCCCTAAATTAAACTATTTCACAAACTGAAATTAGTTTAAAAAAAAGAAAAACCCTTCTGAGTATTTATTTTGCAGATAATTGGGATTTAAAGTTATCAAAGCCACCATCTCTTTAGTAAAGTAGAAGAAATCGTAGTGATTTGTATCTAAATTGGCAACAAGCAGCTAATTAGTGAGCCACATAATGAAAAATGAGGATTTCTGCCCGTGTTGTTGTGGTGCAGATAGGAGGATGTTTCTCTGCATATCCAGGCGTTTGGGTGCACAACAGCGTGATATGAGCAGAGTGCAAACCCTCAGATGCTTCGGCCGGTTTTTCAGCACAGATAAAAATACTGTATTTTCATCAAGTATATGCGGTTTAACATGTTTCTTATGCTTTTAAGTGCGACTCGTACAGTAATTTCAGAAAAACAGGTCAAATGAGCCCCAAGAGCTTGGGTTCAGTCTACAGGCTGCATGAAAAATTCAAAGAATAAGACAGAAGGACTTTGAAGGATGGAGCCTAATGAGGCCTCTTACAAGAACATGCATACATCCGTGTAAACATGTAAATCGCTGTATTATTAGCACGAGATTTGATTCGGTTCCTACCCTCCGCTCCAGTGTTCTAAGACCAGATGCTCAATTTAAACAGATGATCCTTCAGACTGGAAATGCTGCTGCCTCCAGTGCGAACAACTAGTCAGTCGAACAGCACCCCCCAAAATCCCCCAAACACTGCAAAGGTCCCCATAACGCTACCCTTACATTACTCTTCTCAGAAGTGATTTCACATGAACAGATAACTTCTTCCTGTTCTTATAATAGAAAATAAATGTTCAAGTTCTAGTTCTGTCCCAGAAGTGCTTTAAATAGAAAAAAAAATGACACCGTAATTACCTCTCAGTGCTGCAGCAGTTTAAATCCTGCACGTTTAACAGCGGACTGTTTTTGGACTTTTATTTTGTCCTGTACTCAGTATTCTGTAGTGCACCTCCACCTCATCTGCCGGGGCCGGAGCCTTTCACCAAGATCACAGAACACAGGAAAACCCACTTTACATTATTGACAGGTCTCCGTGGGAAAGCAAACACAACGAGAACATTAAAGACCGGCCGGAGAGTGCCGCCTCGCCTCATCCCGGCTCACACAAACAGGATGGAAGCACGGGCGCTCGAACGCATCGTTTGCAGTCCTTTAGATGCTATGTTTGAGGAGTGACAGGAGAGCAAAATATATCCAGATGGTGGAAACAGCTGGAGGTTTAGTGAATTTAATAAAGTTTAAAAAAAAGCCGCTCTGATCTTGCTGTTGCAGCTCAGGTCTGACTGAGTGAGAATTTTTACCCATTCCTGTCAAAAACCAGAACATAAACCTCATTATTCCAGACTCAACAACTCAAATATCCAGGCTCTGTAGAAAAGCCTTTAATTAAAGGTATTTCAGCTCAGATATGGTTGACGAAATAAATAGGTTACTGAATAAAAAATGAGTCAAGACAGAAGGCCTAAGAGCCGAAGCGTGATGCGTTTAATGACCGCTGTAAGAAAAATGTGCTCACCTTCCGCCGCTGCTCCTCCACAAAAGCGTTAAACTCAGGATGAATAAATAATGAGGCGATTTGTCGTGGGGAGCGGATGCGTATTTCCAAACGTTGTTCATTGGCGCAGCTTCCTGTGTCAGCACAAATGTACAACGTGTGTCCAGCCGGCTAAAAGACGCTTTGGGCTCTTCGGAAGACAATTTCACAAAGCGAAAAGCTCAGATTTCAGGGGTTTTTCCCTCCTTTTGACATTTGTTCCTTCCTAAGCGCTGACGGAAGTAGTGACACTTGGCGGTATGAAGAAAACTGGATTAAATGTCTAAAAATGGCAGCACCGACTGCTGAAAGTAACCGCGTCCATCTGTTGATTCAAGGATTCAAACATGTCGTTTGATTAGTGCTTTTTTTCCTTGTTACCTTGTTTGAGATTCATCTCCCTCGTTTGTCATTCTAGTCAGCGTCAGCACTAACTGCTCCTGTTTGCCCCAGTTTTTGACCTCCGTTACGCATCTTTATCCTCTGCTTTCCTGCACGCACGCGCTCAAACTAGGCCAGTTTGGAGGTCAGTCAGGCTGCAAAGGTGTAATTCTAATAATACCGCATTACGCAGTCCTTGTTCTACTTTGGGAAAATTTCAGGTTTGCGCATAAAAGAAAGAAAAAGGTTAAAATAAGTTAAATCTAAAGCGATGTTGGGTTTTGGACTTTTTTTTCCCATCATGTTTATATGAAATTTGAAATCCCTGTTGATTTTATTGTTATTATTACGCTTCTGAAAATAGAAACGACAGTTACCTGACACTCACTCTCGCTTTTCCTTCTTTTCTGTCTCCTCTTTTTGTTCATTGCAGGTGTGCATCGTCCAGAAAAGGGACACGGAGAAGATGTACGCCATGAAGTACATGAACAAACAGCAGTGCATAGAGAGAGATGAGGTCCGAAACGTCTTTAGAGAGCTTGAGATCCTACAGGAAATTGAACATGTGTTTTTAGTAAATCTCTGGTGACTATCCTATGTTTTTACACTTTTGATGTCGTCTGCTCTGCATGTTGCACCGCTGCTCGTGTCTGTGTGTGCGTTCAGTGTCGACCTCGGAGATGCTCGGCGGGAAAGTGCATGCTCGGCCTAAATGTGGCACAGCCCTAAAATAGACCTGCTCTTTGTGCACTTTGCTTTCCACTTTTGGCTTTTTTGTTTGTTTGTGTCAGAACGGGCTGGACACGAATCTCCCATTGTTACATAATACTAATAAACTAAGCAATAATTAATAGAGGAGAGGTATTTTTGGGATATTAATTGAGACTCTGAGCCTGTGAAACACACATTTGATAATTACTGTGGTAGAAAATGACCTTACTCCTCCCTGGAGTGTGATATGTGGGTGAACGGAGGCTGCTTCCATTATTCAACACTTTCTAAATGTAATTGGAGACCCGGCACACCGTTCACGGCGTATTACACAAAGCACTTTACTCCGCTGTAATTGGTGGAATGATATTGCACGAGCTGATCTCGGCCTGCAGCCACTCGCAGGTGTTTGTTGTTGGCCCTGTTGATGGGCGGGCGATCGGGTGCAGGTGAGCCACTGAGGCGTCTCTTCCTCACCTGACCTTGGGAATGATTTCAGTCTCATCCGCGGGAGTCCTGAGTCGGCGGAGCTGCTCCGTTAGAATAAACCCAGGGCGCTTTAATGAGTGTACAGTACGAGGCCTGTGTGTTTTTTATAGTGTGAATCCCCGCAGGAGGACATGGCTGCCAAAGCCTTCTGTGTTCTAGTTTTCCATGTGTTGCTCCGCTCTTTCTCTGCATCCAGCACACTTTTGAATGCCCATCGGTGACAAAAATGTCGGGTTATTGAAGCGTTGTTGAAAGAGAAGTGCGGCGTTTCCTCCTCTCGGCGTTGGCTTCACTGAGGTAGCAACCATCCAGCCAAGTTTGAGCTCTCAAACAGCTTCCAGGTGTCAGTGACGCAGCCAAAACGCAGCTTTTTCCATGATGACGTGAAATGAAATCTGTGTTTAAGATCTTAAGAAATTACTTTAATCTCATTATTAATTAATCATTACTGTAAGTTGCATCTTTATTTTCTCTTTTTGACTTTTTGCTGTAATTTCACCCAATTGTAAAAATAGCTGTTTACATTTTAGCATTACATTTTAGCGTATATATACATATGTAATATAAATTGGATCAAATAAATGACAAATGCAGATAAATATACAACTGATTGGGCACTGAACAAGAATCTGAAGCATAGGTTAGCGCGCGGTTAGCATTCGAGGCTTCAGCAAAACAGAGCTCTGCAGATCGTCCTCAGTTCCTCGTTTTGCTGTCATTGCATAATAATGATAAAATCAAGATGCGTCTTCGGCTCCCGACTGCGTTGAGCCTCAGGGCAGCGCCTGACCTAGCTTGATTCACCGTCAGAAGCCAAGACACGTGAAGAGTTGTTATTTGTGAGCGCCCCTCAGCCAGCTGTTGAGGCCCCAGTATCAAAAATTCAACGAAACATTTCCTTTTCCTTCAGATGAGAATCAGTCGCGGGAATAATGAAAACCAACAGAGGCTTTAATGCACCACTTCCGCCCTGGTTTGAACCGCAGCGTTGTCACGCGATGTGTTGCATCTGTTCTCCTCCCACAAACTGTCTGCTCCTTTTAGTTAGCTACTTTAGAAAACATCTTAAGGTAGTAATGAGATAAGGCCGATGAGTACTGCAACGGAGGATCCTAATTGGTTTACCCCATTCCTGCAGACAGTTCCGCAAAAATGGAGCTGCACTTTCCGGTTCTTCGCGTTTTCTAAAAACTATTAATGAAGACATGGTGGCCTTTGAACTGAAAAAAAGCCTATGGAGGGGTGTTAAGCTGATACCACGCAGTGGAAAGACTTCAAAAAACTGGAAGTGGTGATAAGCACACGGAGGAGGAGAGGTGGTGTCAGGTACAGGAGGGGGTGGACACATGACAGCGCTAAGAAAGTTAGCATTGATTTTTTTTTTTTTTTTTTTTGTCAGAAGGAGATAAACAGGCTAAGAGGATTGCTCTGCGCTTGCTACAGTTCTCCTTTTCTTTTCTTTGAGATCTGCAGGATTGTGCGTGTAGTTTCAGAGGGGAAATTCATTAGCGAGCAGCAATTTGAGAGCCCACACAGAAATCATCCTTGCTAGAGGCTGTCTTAAGCTAAGCACATGTCAAGTTTGCAACCCGCAGTAATTGCTGTGACCGTTCCCTCGCTACGTCGACGTGCGCAGGAGTCGAGGGAAGGCCGAATGGGTTTCCTTGGTTGGAAAAAATTGAACTATCCTCTGCAGCACAGACCAAATCCACAAAAGCCACGTGAGGATTTGTGACACACGACAAAGGCCAAGTTCTGCCGTCCCGCGGTCACGTGATCGAGACCTCGGTGCACGAGGTGCCGCAAATCCTAAATCAGGGAAAAATGCTAACAAATAGCATAAACTTTTTTCCCCTCAAGTCTTGGGGATGAATCATGACCAAATGGGCCCCGCCCCTCCCCAGCGCTGAGGGCAGTTAGGGTTGTCGTGGCGAGTTTTGTCATAAAGACAGAGCCCTAAACGCAGCCTCCGGGGAATATCTCGTGCTTTTTGAAACAGGGAAAACTGTGAGTCATCAGCAACAAGAGCATCGCGCGGCGCTGTCCTTTTAGCATCCACGAATTCAATAAAATTCAGAAAGCGAGCTAAGAGGAGGGCTGAGGATGGATGTGCCATGCTCAACCTCCATTAGGACTATTGATTTATGGTCTGCGTGAGAGATTGTGGAACATATTAGCCTGTATAAAGCCAGTCAGCAGGTACAACAAGCCCGGGGAGAGGCTGCAGCCAGAGCTGAACCCGGAGCGGTCAGTGTGACGTCGGGATGTTTTCTGGAATTTAGACACAGAATCAACACGGATGAGTCATTAAAGTTTTGGTAAATAAAGTCTTCGAGACACACCCCCCTGGTCCAAAAGATGAGGCCGCAAGCAAATCAAATACACGCTGATAATCCGTTTATTTTGGTATACTTCTTGATTCATTTTTCTTCATTCATTTTGCGGCATCCTCAATTCTTTGGGGAGACAATTCTGGTCCAGCAGAACTTTTTTCGGGGACAGAAAGGACAGCCTTTGGAAAGCAGGCCAGGGGAGGTGTCTTCAGGCAGCTGGTAGGAATTGGTGCTCGGCAGGGATCCTCGGCGGGACGCGCACGCATCCTGCGATTGAGTCACGCAGGCGTCTCAGCACAACACATCTCCATCATCAACCTTATGTAGGCCAACCAAACTTTGTGGACCAGCCGGCAGAAGCTCTGGGTTCTCTTTGGCTTCTTTTCGCCTCTCCCTCCCTCCTCTCCTCTGCTTCCCTGGACTCATCCGTCATTATGGCCTGATTATTTCAGCCTGTTCTTGTACTTCTTTCCAGCCGGCTAACCTCCCTCTTTGGGCTGCGTGACTGGCGCAGCCCAGTCCCGTTCTGGCGTTTCTGGTCTCCTCCGCCTCTGGAACCATTAAAGTTGGCCAAAGCAAAGCCGTGATAGCGGTGAAACTGATCCTCAGCAGCATGCGCAGTGATCCAAGGGCTGTCTGTCATGTGAGAAGTGCTTCAGAAAGGAATAGGCAGATCCAACACTTTAGCTTTAAAGGGCTAAAACCAGAAAGAAATTGTCCAGTTTGTCCCTGTGCTTTACACAAGCGGTCCCCAACCCCCGGCCCACGGACCGGTACTGGTCCGTGGGTCATTGAGTACCAGACCGCACATAAAAATAAATAACTTCCATTACTTTGTTTTATTTTTTATCTGAAACTAAACAATGTTCTATTTCGAAAAATGACCGGATCCTCTTTGTTACATCCGTCTGTGGCTCACTATCGACACACTATTTTTATTATATTTAGAAAATACCAGTTTTCATGACGGTCTCATCACGTTCCTTTTACTTTTTACTTTATTTTCCCGACAGCTGATTGTAACTAAAGCTGTTTTTGTTTGTCAAAAGTACAATCTGCTTTATTAGCTAGAATTACAAATGTAAGTAAAGGTAACACTGTAGATTAGGGAACACAAAACCACCATTAACTACCTGCTAACTAGCAGAGGTATTAGCAGCAAATGGATACATTATTATTACATTATTACATTCATATAAGCACGCCTTTTCTTCAGTAATTACATGAATTTAATATCAGACCTAAGATATTAGCTAGTACTATAAATACTCATGTTCTACCAAGCTTCTTGGCTATAGAATGGTGCAACATCACAATTATTGTGATTAAAGTGGGAGCTCCTCAAGTCTTCACTGTGTTTTCACATGTTGTTTGTGAAAGAATGAAAAAGAGATATCTTTTTTAAATCTTCTATTTTATTGTTTTGCAATTAGATCTTATTCTTCTACACAGGTTGTGTGAAAAGTAAAAGTTTGCTTGGAGGTTTTTTTGTTGAAGAATCAAGAAAGAATGTGACTTATCTTCAAACAGTCTGCATGTCACGCTACACTCAGAAAGAATCACAGAATATTGACTCTAAGCACTTTCAAACTGTATGCGTGGCGCTATTAACGGCTAAAAATAAGCTTCTTCCCATTGTCATTCTGTGGCGGAGCACGTTCCCCTGGGAGAGGAACCTGGGTTAACCTTGTGCATGTTCTAGGGAATTCATGGCTGTAGATACGCTGGGATTCCCAGGAACGTGTTGGAAGTGGTGAGGGACGCAGAGGAAACCCGCACGTCGGTCTCATAAGGGTTAATACCTCTTTAGGTAAGTCAGAAGCTCGTTGTCAGACGCAGTAATCACGTACGGTGACCTCTGAAAACAGAGATAACAGTTTGTGCATATAGGAGGAACAGTTTTTGTCCACACATGCTTGAGTTGCTGCGATATTACAGTTATAGTTCTGTAAAAGTGGCTATTTAACAGTAAAATGGAGCTTAGTTTACAACCCATGTGGGCTTGTTCAGGCTTGGTGGGTGTTCACATGCTTGTGTTGCTCCTGGTGGAACGTTTTCCTGGCTGAAAAGCTGGAGGCTGAATGAATCAGATTAGTGAATTCAACAAGGATGAAAATCATTAAGGCATTTAGCCTTTAGAGCCCTTTAAACTTCTGCTAAGACCTGAATTAAAATCATTGATTTTTGTGACTGGGTGCACATGCTTTCGAAACCAGTGAACATCAGAAAGTCTGTCCTGATGCTGTTTCCTCAGTTTGTAAACCAGCTTACTGAGGCTGTCACCATTAGGAATTTCCATTAACCGTTATTATTATTAGAAAAATAATTGCAATTGACCAATATATTGTTTTATATTCTATATCAGCATAATGAGCTTCAATAACGCACATTCTGTCCTGTCCTGTTCACGTTAATAATTCAGAGCAGTTGGATGGTGGGTCGGGAGATGTTGGTTCAATTTTGCTGCGTTAGCGCTTTCGACTGGTGCTTTTTTAATGCTAATTTTCCAGATGTCTTCTTCGACGTTACTGAGCTCCCCTTTATCGTTAGGATAAAAACAAAAATACACCCGCAGAGGAACCGTGGTACCAGAACCTCCTCTTCTTCCATGTTGGTATTATCCTAGCATAGCATAATATCCTAGTCTTAGCATATTACCCTAGCCTTAGCATATTACCCTAGCCATAGCATACCCAAGCTGTAGCATATAGCTTGCTGCCGATCTGATAAAGATAAAAGGGAAACATCATGTGGTTGCCACGGTAACGCTGCACACTGCTGCTGATGAAATACTATGATGTCGGGCTCAGATTCATAGTTTTTTTTTTTGTGCAACTTTGTGGATAAAATAATTGACGGTAATAAATAATATGGCAAAATAATCGCGAATGTGAAAAGAAATCACGATTGACAAATACTGTCATACTCGCGTCTGCCCTCCAGCTTCTTTTTCCGTCAATCTCCTTTCCATCAAATGCGGGTTTCAGCTTTTGTTCAGATAAAGTGGAACTTTGGGGTGAAACAGTTTGAGTTTCTCCTCCAGAGCAGTCAGCCTCGGAGCCTCGGCGTCGACCTGCATCCGACATCGCCTTGTCACCTCGGCGAAGTGACAACCGGGCCGAGCTGCTGCAACCTCCGTCTCTGCGAGGATCTGGGTCGGCGAGGCCGCGTTGTGGAACGGTAAGATAACAAGCGCCGCTTCGGGGGAACCTCGCCTGTCAGCAGGATCGAGGGGATCAGAGCGTGACAACGAGGCGATAAAAAGGTGGCGGTGGCGGCGAGGAAACGCTGCCAACGGTAAACAGCATCCTGGGGCAGCCATCTGCCGAGGCGGCGCTGTGACTCAGCGGTCACGCTGATTTTCGGTCAGGGCCGCTCGCTCGAACCAGTCCTACACAGGTGCTGTCGGCTCCTATCGAGTGGGCGCTACAGGATCGTCCCGCCCGTCTCGTCGGGGAACCCGACAGCCTGTCTCGGAAACGAGTTTTGATGGTAACGCGTCCTTGAACAGTTCTCCAAAGTTGTCAGCGTTCATTTGGAGGAGGAGAAATAAAGGAGGCTCCAAGTCTCTTCAGATGTGTTCAGCTTTATGAAAGTCATCAGACAAACGTGGTACAGATACACAATCTAGCTTTTAGCTTTTCTCAGGGGGCCATTTTTTTCTTTTAACAGTGTTCTTCACTTTGTCTCCAGCCGTGTTTTAGTTGAGTGTGTAATTTAGGGCTGAAATGAATATTACGGTACTTCTCACTGTCTCATTTCTGTTGCTGGTTCAGCTGCTAATACGTGGCTAAAGGTCAATGTGAGGCAGGTCGCAAAGAATTTAAGAGAAAAGATAATGTAGTGCACTGTGTTTACTGTAAGATGCAGGTAGTCTAGCTTAATAACAACACCAAAAAACATCCAGAAACATCAGTTCTATGCTAAAAGTCTGCTGCGAGCTAAGCTAACGACAATTAGCAGCAATTAACAGAAATTAGTGTGATCCATGGTTGAGAAGTCTGCTAACTAACACACTTTGTTAACACACAGCTTTATTCAATGCGGCGGCTAATCTGCTAGCTAGCACAATTTCCCAACTGGGCCTAAGTTTTTGCTTAAGGTCATTATGTTAATAAAAATCCAAAGTTAAAGAGATCTAAAAACAAAAGTCACAGTGTGTGCTGTGTATTTCTTATCAGATTACTCAATTAATTGCCTAATAAAAAATAAAAAACTTGATTACAAAAATAATCGATTGCTGCAGCTCTACTGTAATTACCTTCCTTGAAGTCTGTGTGTTATAACGAGTGAATAGACCCGGCATCACTTTTTGTAGCATTCTCTTCTCTTCTTCTTGCCTTTTCCAGCTGTACTTCTGATCTTTGGGTGAGATGATTTTTATTTTTTATTTATTTCTTTTTAGCCTGCAGCTATCACGACCCCATTTCTCACATGGAGAGGCAGGAAATTGCACCTGAGCACGATCAATCACAGCGGTCCGCTCGGCTTTTCAAGGCCAGATCTGAAGATACAGAGGGATGCTGTTCGGGTTTTAAAAGAAGCAATAACGTAACGTAGAAATAAAGATGCCAACTCTGGCGGCTGAAGCTGGTGCAGTTTAGGTCTGTTGCTCATGTTGTGACTCGTGTGGGGTAGTTTTGTTACTATTCTTATACAGATTCTTTTGAGCTCAAAAGTTGAATTTTTAGTGATTTATTTGTTTGATCATTTCAATTCACACTGTCACCAAAAAAAGATTATTTTTCTGAAATTTTAAAAACTGTTTAAACTTAGGTCTCATCACATGTTGGTGCTCTACATTTGTGACTACATCCAGGGATTTGTAATTCTTGCTAATTTCCTATTTATGGATCTTGTGGTGGTAAAATGTTTGAAATAAAGGGAATGAAGTCAAGAAATCAGATCTATAGTTGCCTCATAATCCACTCAGGATCTTCTGGTTGATACGTGATGATACAAGTAAACACATTCTTGACCTACAGTCTTTTACCAGTTTGTGAAAATAAATCATTATAAATAAACGTAAACATTGGAGCAGCTACAAAGGTACTGATTAGTGCTGTGAACACATTACAGCGCTGGAATTATCGCTTATTATCGCTTAAATTGATGCCTGAGTAGCACATCACACTAAAGTGTTGCTGTTGGGTTTCTTGATGAACAGGGCGGTCAGGTGTATCAAAACGAATCCCCCACATGGTATCAGAGGGTAACTAACAGTCCTGCTGAATGCTCTCGTGACTCAGAAAATATTTAGAAGAGTCTGTAAATTGGTCTAACTAGTGATGGATGATGAAGCTCTAAATTATGTTTTGCCCCACCTTCTTGAGAGGACACGTTAGCATGCTAGGTGAAGGGGCAGAGGGGTGGTCTGAACCTTTTTCTAACCAATCAATCTGACACCGCTCCTAATTTGGTTTTTGGAGAAATTATTATTCAGGCTCTGTGGGCCGGATTAAATAGTTCACCGGGCCACGTGTGGCCCCCGGGCCTTAGTTTGCCCACCTCAATCGTAGCTCATGGCCGAAGCTGAGCTGAGCCATTTGGAAAAAAGTCAACCCGAAGGCCCAAACGATGGATTCAGGTTTGCAGGAGGGAGTCTTAGTTTGACAGCAGTGCCATGTTGAAGCACCCAGCTGTCCTCCATTTGCTCCAGACACTCTTGTTATTCGGGACATTTTTGAATTTTGATTGTGTGGTAAACGTGGAAATTCTAAAGCCATCAGCTTGGCGATCTCGTAATCTTCTTCTTTGACAGTGACTTCATGTTGTTGTGAATTCTGCCCAACTGGTGTCATGTTACGAGGACAAGAGTGGGCGTTAATCTCCCGCGCATGCTCTGCCTCAGGCATACGTTGACATATGCGGAAGGCATGAGGGTTGTGGAGTCAAACGTGCCAAATTTAAAAAAGCTGCATGAATATGGAATGTTTTCCTGTGGCTGCACGCCGCTATGAGCCCGCATCAGTGGCAGACATCCACCGTCTGTGAATATTAATGCTGTGTGCATGTGAGCTGCTAGCTGTATATGATGCGTGTTTGTGCGCCGTGTCTCTGTTTGTCCCTTTTTTTTTTTTCATCCCCACTGGGTGCTGAGTGAGCAGCGTGTCCTCTGCCTTGCCCCCAGGTACTCCTTCCAGGATGAGGAGGACATGTTTATGGTGGTGGACCTCCTGCTAGGCGGAGATCTGCGCTACCACCTGCAGCAGAGCGTCCAGTTCAGTGAGGACGCTGTCAGACTCTACCTCTGTGAGATGACTCTGGCACTCGACTACCTGCAGAGCCAGCACATAATCCACAGGTACCCCCATGGCTCAGTAGAACCAGAGGCTTTTAGTCACATTTGATTTTAGCCTTCACAATTCTAAACTTGTCGTTTCTATGCTTTGGCTTTTGCTAGTTCTGCTAGTCTCTCTTTTCTTTTTTGTGTTTTTTCAAATGAAGGCCTATTGATAAAAGATGTATCTTCTTCGGCGTAATATGGCCGTTCCCATGGATACTTTTGTCAGACTGGTGACTCACTGATGCGTTTGCCTTACGAAGTGCATTTTTTGTGTTCATCTTTCAAAGTTCTAAAGTTTCATTAAATCTTGAGATGCTGCAAGTGTTGGACTCAGTATTATATTTTCTGGGATTTAATGAAAAAGGATTAACTTATAATGATTAATGCTGATTTGTTAATTGTCATTTCTTTCCAAATTCTATTAATTTTCCACCGCTTATCCAGAGTCGGGTCACAGGAACAGCAACCTAAGCAGGGAAGTCCAGACTTCCCTCTCCCCAGCTACTTTGTCCAGCTCCTCTGGTGGGATCATGAGGCATTCCCAGGCCAGCCGAGCGACATAGTCCGTCCAGCGTGTCCTGGGCCTTCCTTGGGGCCTCCCATCAGACGGACGTGCCCTGAACACCTCACCGGAGAGGCGTTCAGGAGGCATCCTAATTAGGCGCCAAAGCCACCTCATCTGGCTCCTCTCAATGCGGAGGAGCAACGGCTCTACTTCGATCTCCTCCTGAATGACTGAGCCCCTCACCCAAAACTCATTTCAGCCGCTTGTACTCACGATCTTGTTCTTTTGGTCACTACCCTAAGCACATGATCATAGGTGAGGGTAAGAACAAAGATCCACCGATAAACTAAGAGTTTCGCCTTCCGGCTCAACTCTCTTTTCAACACAACTGATCGGTGCAGAGTCGGCATTACTGCAGGCACCACACTGACCTGCCTGTCGATCTCCTGCTCCATTCTTCCCCACTCGTAAGCAAGACCCTGAGGTACCTAAACTCCCCCACTTAGGCAGGATCTCCTCCCTGACCTGGAGAAGGCACTCCCTTTTTCCGGTTGAGAACCATGACCTCAGATTTGGAGGTGCTGATTCTCACCCCGGACGCTTCACACTCGGCTGCGAACCGATCCAGCGAGAGCTGGAGGTCCCCGACTGATGAAGCCAATGGGACCACATCATCTGCAAAAGCTGAGACCTGATCCTGAGGTATTGTCGCCAAGACAGGCACTGACCACCTTGCGGTCACAGCACCGGTTGACCGCCTTTACAATGGAGGCACGGAACATGGTGCACTCGGACTCAATGTCCCCCACCTTCCCTGGGACAGAGTCAAAGCTACTTCTGACAGGAGAGTCTACCAGGCCTGTCCTGGTGCCAAGTGCACATGTAGACACCTTTATGTCCATGTGGACACCTTTATGTCCATGTGGACACCTTTATGCTTGAACATGGTGTTTGTTATGGACAACCTGTGACGAGCACAGAAGTCCAATCACACAACACCACTCGGGTTCAGATCAGGGTGGTCAATCTTCCCGATCACGCCCCTCCAGGTCTCATTGGTGTTGCCAACGTGAGCATTGAAGTTGCCCAGAAGAATGAAGGAACCCCCAGAAAGAGCACTCTCTAGTACTCTCTTCAAGGACTCTAAAAAGGGTGGATACACTGAACTGCTATTTGGGCCATAGGCACAAACAGCAGTCAAAGTCTGTCCCCTTACCTGAAGTTGAAGGGAAGCTACCGTCTCATCCATCGTGGTAAACTCCTACGCAAAGGCACTGAGCCCAGGGGGCGCAACAAGAATTGCCACTCCTGCCTGTGGCCTCTCACTATTGGCAACTCTAGAGTGGAAGAGAGTACATCCCCTTTTGAGAAGTCTTGTTCCAGGACCGTTGCTATGCGTCGAGGTAAGGCAATCTATAACTAATCAGCTTAACCTCTCGGACACTACTCTCACACACCAGCTCAGGGTCTTTCCCAATCACCCCAACCACCGGGCGCCCGCTGCTGTGCCCCGCCCCCCGGCCTGGCTCAGGTAGGGAGCCCCAGTAACCCGCATCTGGGCAGGGGAAAACTAGGATCAAGTCTGGTGGTTCACCTAGGACCTGTTTGCCATAGGTGGCCCTACCAGGGGCATAAAGCCTCAGACAACTGAGCTCCTGGGATCATTGGGACAATGCAAACCCCTCCACAACAATAAGGTGGCTGCCCAGGAGCGGCTTATAATGTGACCAGTGTATCTCCGAGTGAAGGTGATCGGTGTGGTTTTTTTGGTTAAGGTTGTTGGTGTGGTTTTAAGGTCATTGGTGTGGTTCCTCTGGTGAGGGTTATTGGTGTTGTTCTTCTGGTAAGTGCTGCAATTTTTTGTGGCACCATAAACTCCAAGTGTCTTTTAGTTTATTGCAGATTGATCCTTTAACAGGTCCACTCCAGTGGAACTAAATTGCTTTTCTATGCATGTTTCTTTACAGCTGGGTTGCTGTGGGTTTGATTTAGGTAAATTTGCTCTATACGTGTCCCCACATGTATTCCTTCCTACCCACACCCAGGAAGATGAATGAATGGATTTGCAGGATGTTTGTCATGTTTATGATCATCACATATGAATCTGTAGTGTAAATATCATCCAGACCTGGTTCAAAGCATAAAATCAAACTCACCAGAGTTGTGTTGGTCTGTGAAGATGACCATTTTAGTGACAAAAACAAGCTACACTGCAAACAAAACAGTCCAGACGAATCACGCTGACAGACTCCACACACAGAGTCCACACGTCCAGTAGTGTTGCAACAAAAGAGCAGCTTTAACAACCATTACAGTCCAAAACTGATGGAACAAATCTGTTGGAGTGGTGATAGAAGAGGTTTGGTGTGGTGCAAACTAACACCAGAATGTGGTAAATTTTGAGTTTTAGTTTGGCCTTGGATACCACTGTGGTGATATCTACTTACATTTCTTCAAAGTCCTGATCCCTTTTATGAGATTTTACATAAATAAATGATAGTGCTCATTTGTACTTCCGTAATTGTGGCCATCCATCATTTCCAAACGCTGTTGACCTTGCTGTCCACGGCTTTTTGTCCTAATGTGCTGAGCACAGCAGGATACGTCTGTGCCGTCCAGTAAGTAAAAGCTGCATCTCTGCAAACTGCAGATCTGGAGCCACAGATGGCTGAAATTAAACCGTTTGAACCTTATTTAAAACCTGCCTGAGGCTGCAGTTTACAATCAAACTACTATTTATATTATCTCTCTAGTTGTCTGGGTGTGTGTATGTATGTGTGTGTGTGTGCGTATCTGTGCGTTGGCCAAACAATGGTGTAATCAATAATACTGCACGCACATTGAGAAACACAGTTTGATACACTAATGATTTTAAATGTTTTTGTTTCCTGCTGTAACCTCTGTGTAATTTATACTTGTTGTAATCAAGTCAAGTGAGATTTATTGTTATTTTCAAACATATGTACCTGGTGTAATACATATTGAAAACAAAACAATGTTTCTCCAGGACTTGGTGCTTCATAGAACAACATAGAGGCAGAAAAGATGACAGGGCTACACAAGGACAACATAAACATTTAACATCACACTACAGGACAACTACAGAGAATAAAGTGCCGGCTACAGTGCAGATTTTGTGCAAATTGTTGTGTAGTTATAAGAGCAGCAGCAGTAAAGTGACGCTGCATTGTAAACATAGTTTTTTAAAGTAAACGGCGGAAGGTTATTTCAAGTAAAATGGCAGTGCATTGTGTCATTGTAAACATTATACACATTAGTGCAGACCTTCATCTTTAGAACCAGAACATTTCCAGCAGAGTTAGCTAATAATAAGAATATTGTGTAATGGCATGCTGGTCACCGGGGTTTGTGTTTGTATCTGTGTGCGTTCAGTTCCTTCCATTGAGGAGCCTGATGGCCTGTGGGCAGAAACTGTTTGTCAGTCTGGTTGTGTGGGCCCGAATGCTTCGGTACCTTTTCCAAGATGGCAGGAGGGTGAAGAGTGTGTGTGTGAGGGGTGTGAGGGGTCGGCCACGATGCTGGTGGCCTTACGGGTGCAGCGTGTGGTGTAGATGTCCACTAGGGGGGTTAGAGAGACACCGATGATCTTCTCAGCTGTCCTCACTATCTGCTGGAGGGTCTTGCGGTCCGCCACGGTGCAGTTCCCAAACCAGACAGTGATGCAGCTGCTCAGGATGCTCTCAATAGTCCCTCAGCCTTTGTAGGAAGTAAAGGTGCTGCTGGGCTTTCCTGCTGATGTTGGTGGTGTTGAGAGACCAGGTGAGGTTCTCCTCCAGATGGACACCAAGGAATTTGGTGTTCTTGACGATCTCCACGGAGGAGCCGTTGATGGTCAGTGGAGGATGTTCTCCCGGTGCTCTCCTGAAGTCAACGATCATCTCCTTAGTCTTGTCGACGTTCAGGGACAGGTTGTTGGCTTCACACCAAGCAGTCAGCTGTTGGACCTCCTCTCTGTATGCTGACTCGTCGTTCTTGCTGATGAGACCCACCACGGTCGTGTCATCGGCGAACTTGATGATGTGGTTGGAGCTGTGTGTTGCTGCACAGTCATGAGTCAGCAGTGTGAACAGCGTCCTCAGCCCCCCAGGGCTGAGGACGCAGCCCTGGGGGGCCCCGGTGCTCAGTGTGGTGGTGCTGGAGGTGCTGTTCCCGATTCGGACTGACCGAGGTCTCCCAGTCAGGGGATGATTGTGTTGAATACTGAGCTAAAGTCGATGAACAGCATTTGTACGCAAGTGTCCTTGTTTTCCAGACGTGTGAGGCCTGGTGGACGGCTGTGGAGATAGCGTCGTCCGTGGAGCAATTTAGACGATACGCAACTGCAGCGGGTCCAGTGAGAGTGGTGGCTGGATTTTGATGTGCCTCAAGACGAGCCTCTCAAAGCACTTCATCACAATGGGTGTGAGTGCGAACGGTAGTCGTTGAGGCAGGAGACTGAGGACTTCTTTGGCACGGGGACGATGGTGGTCGCTTTCAGGCAGGTTGTTGAAGATGTCGGTGAAGACGTCCGTTAGTTGTTCTGCACATTCTCTGAGCACTTTACCAGGGATGTTGTCTGGTCCTGCAGACTTCCGTGGGTTGACTCCTGAGTATGGGAGGTGGGGGCGGGGCTCCGTGCGGTACGTGCCGGCAATGTTTGCGTAAACAATGTCTAGCGTGTTTTTCAATGCTGAAAGAATTTAGGGAGAACTGACTTGAGATTTGCACGGTTGAAATCTCCAGCGCGAATAAACATTCGGGGTGAGCATTCTGTAGGTCGCTAACAACCCCATAGAGCACACATAGAGCCTCCTTAGCATTAGCACTGGGAGGAATGTAAACTGTGATAATAAATAGCGTTGTAAACTCTGGTGGTAGATAAAACGATCCACATCTTCCACAAGCGATGAGCAGCATTTAGAAACTAACACAGAGTCCGTACGCCATTCCGTGTTTACGTAAACACACACGCCACCGCCACGGGCCTTACCGCTCAGAGCTCCGTTTCTGTCGGTGCGAAATGAAGTTAACCTTGTAACTTGTTATATATATGTATATATATATAACAAGTATATATATATATGTATATGTATATATATATATATGTATATATATATATATATGTATATATATATATATATATACATATATATATATATATATATATATATATATATATATATATATATATATATGTATACATGACGGATTAACTCTTTGCTAAATTTGCTATAATATATAGAATAGAATACAATGGAAGCAGGATATATTTCCAGACAAGGAGAGTCTGACTCCAATCAAAAACTTCTGTAACCCTAAAGCTTTCCTCTCTCCCTTTGTAAGGCCAATTTGTTGCAGATCTTTATTTTCGTGTTCCTTCTGACCCGGGTTCTTCCACCTCAGCCTCTATTCTGAGGCAGAGGTGAAACCCAAACCCAGACTAATCACAGCGGGGCCCCTGCTCTGCAATTTGCTGCCACCCTGTAAGTTTTCGAGATGAGAGATTTGTTATTATTTTTTTGCAACCAAAGGAAGAAGGTCTCTGGTCTCCTAGCAACAGTCGGCTGCCACCATGCCTGAGGAGGTAAAATTGGTCCTATGAGAAAAAAAAAAAAGGGAGCGAAAAGTGGTGTATCCCTTTTTACTGTACATCTTCTGTTGTTCTTGTTTCTCCTCCCACAGTAGCCACCAGGCTGCTTCACTAATTTCCATCAACACATCAAAACTGCCATCCAGAACATTGCAGAATTAATTCAACAGTGATCGCGTTTTGCGTAGGGAGTAAACATGACGCTTTGGGGCTGAACCTTCTTTTTTTTTTTTTACACCACTCCACCTCCTTCTCCACATGCCTCCATCACTTTTTTTCACAGATGATATCAGCTTCAGCTACAAAGAACAAATGGCTCCTGGGGGGAAACTAGCAGCTCTCAACGGACCGGCGTGTTCCGTGACGTGCGTCATAATTAAATAAGCTGTGTGCGCTATGCTAATTGCCTGTAGAGAGCTTTGAAGAAAGGGGTGTTGGTGCATGCGTGTGTCCGTGTGATGGCTCATCGTACGGGTGCTCACAGGCGTGTGCAGACAATCCTGCGATGCTCCAGGCACACCGCTGGTTCTCATGCATTCAGGCAGCATCTGAAATGCAGAGTGGGAATTTTCTCACTCGTGCAAAACATGTTACACCAACGTGCATCTTCTTTCCTCCACCCGCTATCGCACACACTGAACATGTGAAGGACTATTCCGCTGAGAATCCGAACAGGATCTCATTTAGACTGGATTTTTTTCTCTTTTTCTGAAATTTCTGGGATGCTAACGGTTGCATTCCAAAGTTAATGCAATAAAAATTTTAAAAAAGAAAGAAATTGATACGTGCACTAGAATTTTTCATACCCAAATGCCTTTTTTTTTTTTTTTTACTTTTTAAGTGTTTTTTTTAATTATATTTACCTTAATGTTTCGAGCTTGTGTCGATGCAGTAAAAACGCTATTTTTTGACATATATTTCTTTCTGTCCTCTCTAGGGATGTCAAGCCAGACAATATTCTGTTGGACGAACGAGGTAAAGGTGTAAACCTCTTACTTTCACATATTATTTACTCAAATATGAACCTTTTTTAAGTAAACGCGTATCACAGCGGTCTGTACTGGTTCCATGATTGTTTGAGGTCCACATTAACAATATTGTCACTGTATCAAACCTCTAATATTCATTATTGTGCAGATGTTCCCTTTTTGTTTGCACATGACCAAATCACAAATGAGCTCTGTCTTACTTGAGAATGTTATTCTTTAATTAAAAAACAGAGCAGAGCCGTAGAACAAGTGAACCAGTTCTATCTAAGTAGCTAACCAGTGTTTTTCCACTGAAAACAGTTTTCTTTTTTTATATCTAAAATAATGGGTTTATTTACTCAACAACTCATTAGAGGTTATATAAAACTGCAGTTAAAATGTGTCCCTAACAACATTTATGCATCAGTGACATCCCAGGGGGTCTTTTTTGACAGAACATAATAGCAGCTATCATGAGTCCTACTTTGACAGGTTTAATTATTACCTTTATTATTCATTTTGTCATGTTTCTTTTTGTTGTTTTAGGTCATGCACACCTGACAGACTTTAATATAGCGACCATCATAAAGGATGGCGAGAGGGCCACGGCGTTAGCAGGAACCAAGCCCTACATGGGTATACACTTTTCCTGTTTTTTTGTATCATTTAGTAATAGACGCGACCTTATATTTGTCTCCCTGCAACAGTAGGAAGTGCATTAAAAGGTTATTGTGTGTCCGTGTGTGCTTCCTCTGCTCTGCTTTAAGCCCCAGAGATCTTCCAGTCTTTTGTAAATGGTGGCACTGGTTATGCGTTTGAAGTCGACTGGTGGTCGCTGGGGGTGACCGTCTTTGAGGTCCTCCGTGGATGGGTGAGTCCTGATGTGATGAAAAAGACGCGCTTCCATTCATCCACCCTCACGCGCCGCTCCTTCTGCGTTCTTCGCCCCGCAGCGGCCCTATGATATCCACGCCAGCAACTCGGTGGAGTCTCTGATCCAGCTCTTCAGTACCATCAGTGTCCAGTACAGCCCCGCCTGGCCCAAAGACCTGGTTTCACTCCTGAGGAAGGTGAGATAGGCGTCGAAAATAATACAACTGCCTTTGCTGAGGGGGGACATCCATCCATCTGTCCATCATCCACCCTTCCATCAGATGATGCGTAAGGATCAGACGTGCTCCACACTGTGCCGCTGCTGAGACAGTGTGGTCAGAATCTGCCTCCTCGTGATCAGTGGGCATGAAGAGCCGTTGCCTTGTTAACGGTGGTGTGTTTTTTGGCAGAGTCAGAGCGCGAGCACGAGGGCGCGCATGTGTTGAGTGTTCTTCCGCTCGGCTGCTGATCGATTACTGTGTCTGGACTCCACTGAGACGGACTTAATCAGCCCTGCAGGACAGGACTGATTCAACCCAGGACCAGCAGAAGCGAATAAAATGCAGAATATTGAATTTTTATAATATTTGGTTTTAGAAAATGGATATATTTATGTTTAAAAGTGTAAAAAAAATACAGTGAACTTAACTTTGACCCCTTATTATTTTCTAGTCTTGAAAAGTGGTCTTTTGATCAATACTGCCCCCTGTTGTCCGACAGTAGAAAAGGAAAAAAAAAAGATTGATCTGATTAACTAATTACATTAAACATTATCTGTATCAGCAGTTTAAGGGGCCCTTAAAACACGCAAATATAGTGTATAAGGGTTTTTTGTTTGTTTTTTTAATTAGGTTTAAAGTCTACATACTGGCATATGATCACATGGGTGGTCAATAATCCCACTACCTGTTTTTGGGGGTTTTTTTGATAAATTTTGTGCAAATTCAAATGTGCAATGTATTTTATTTTCGTTATTCTCTTTGTATATTATCATTAATGTTGCTATGACGACTGCTAACAGTAATATTAAGATTTACTTTGCAGTGGACAAAGGCCTGGTTATCATACCTCTTAATCACAATATTTGCTGTGCTAAATATATGTTTTAACTTTAGTTTTGATGCTTATTTAATCATATCAAACATGTTAAATGTAACATATAAGATCTAAAGCATATGATTGATTAGTATTATATTGATTTTAGAAGAAAGAGGCGGAGATGGGATGCATCAAATGGATTCACTCGTGTTCTTATTTGTGTGTGTGTGTGTGTGTGTTCCACCCTTCCTTCCAGCTTCTGACGGTGAACCCAGAACATCGCTTCTCCAGCCTGTCTGACATGCAAACTTCTCCCTACCTCGCCGACATCAACTGGGACGCCGTCTACGAGAAGAAGATGGAGGCTGGATTTGTTCCTAATGTCAGTGGGGCGAAGCTACGTGCCATTAACACACACACACACACACACACACACACACACACACCATCTCCTCTTGAAAGCACACACATCCTTTCTGCTGTTTCTATGATGCAGGAGAAGCACATGTCAGCCTCTTCACAAATCCAACAGTCTGCAACGTTAGCATCCCAACTACAACTCACACTGTTGTTCGGGCTGTTTAAAGTTGTTGCCTGGCAACATACTCGCCTCATTCTACTCGCAGGTGTTCTATTTGTGGGTTCAGCGCAGCCGATTCACGGTCTCGTTTCCCGTCTGCCTCCCACAGAAAGGTCGCCTGCACTGTGACCCCACGTTCGAGCTGGAGGAGATGATCCTGGAGTCACGACCCCTTCACAAGAAGAAGAAGAGGTTGGCGAAGAACAGGTCCCGAGACAACAGCAAGGATTCACAGTCGGTGAGTGCGGTCGACCGGCGCTAATGACACTTCTGAGCCAAAAGTGTGGAGAGCAGGTCAGGAGGTCACGGATGATCTGAGTTGTGTAACAGCGCATCAGTACATTTGTATCCTACGCAGATAAATACAGACAATTAGGTGTCACAATTAGGAATTTCTGGATTATATTGTCTATATTTTTTCATATTTTACTATCAGAGCACTATGAGCTTTAAAAACACACTATCTGTTGTGTTCTGTTTAACTTAAGGAATCAGAGCAATTTAAGGACTTCTTGAACATCCAATAATAGTCGGGCCTGTTGCTGTGGATGGTGGGTCTGGAGACGTCGGTTCAGATTTGTTACATTAGCGCTTTTAACTGGCACTTTTTACAGCTCATTTTCCAGATGTCATCCTCCACGTTACTGGGCTTCTTTACTGTTACGATAAAAACCAAAATACAACCAACGTTGAGCCGTGGAACCAGAGCCTCCCCTTCCTCCAAGCTGATATTATCCTAGCCATAGCATATTATCCTAGCCATAGCATATTATCCTAGCCATAGCATATTATCCTAGCCATAGCTTATTACCCTAGCTGTAGCTTGCTGTTGAGCCAATCAAGACCAGAGGTAAACAACATGTGGTTGCCACGGTGACAGATATTTTGCTGCTGCTGGCAAAATACAGTGACTTCAGACTCAGATTCAGTTCTTTTTTTCAACTTTGTGGATCAAATAACCGATGGTAATCGCGATTATGAACAATAATCACAAATGTGAAAAATAATCACCAAAATATTTCAATGTTCTTGACTGCCCTACAGACCCTCAGTTAGCCACCAACAGGTGTTTTTACTCTGTTTAAACCTTTTTTTATTATTATTATTCGCAAGCAAACCAAACAGACCACACCTCCAGCCATCACTTTCGGTGAGAAGAAATGAATCCTCCTGTTTAATAAAGAAAAGATCTGAGATCAGCTGCAGCTCATTAAGGATACAGGAGATGTGTTTATGAGACACAGTCGTCACAACATCAGTGTTACTAACGTCAGGCGTATGCGTGTGTGTGTTTCAGCAGTGTGAACCTCAAACAATAGCGTCTTATGAGACTCTGTGTGTGTGTGTGTGTGTGTGTGTGTGTGTGTGTGTGTGTGTGATCAGCGAGATGATTAAATTATGAAGTCCTCTCTGCTGTTGTCATGGCCTCAAGTGCTTCCGGATATATGAGCTTCTATTTTCGTCTCGGGCCAAACGTCCAATTTGAGGAAGCTCACAAACAATTCACGAAAGAGCAGCGAGCAGCCGAGGAAGAGGACGAGGAAGAGGAAGAACCGGGCGAACACTCGGGACGGAGATGTGTTGCTGTTTTAGCATTCAGTCAAGATGATAACAACAATGATAATGTGATAATGGATAATGCTGATAATGATGATGATGATGATGATGATGATGATGACGTGTGCTGACTGCAGGAGAATGACTACCTACAGGAGTGCCTTGACGTGGTGCAGCAGGAGTTCATGATCTTCAACCGTGAGAGGTGAGGCTGCTGCATCGGCGCACAAAAACGCTTTGATTCATTTATTTGTTTTGTTTTGGGTTTGTTTTTAGTTTTTTTTTTTTGCCTTATTCATTTATTTTTCTTATTCATTTATTTTTCTTTGCTTGTTCGCGGGTCCTCCGACACCCTTCTCCTCCTGTTAGCTCCCACGTGTCCTTCACCAACAGTAAAATAATCAAAATAACCAAAAATATGAAGATCGAATTCCATTCAGTTCAGTTTCTTTTGCCTTTTACAATAAAATAGTCTTTAGGTGGTTTACAAAGGCAGAAACCCATAGCCAGAACCTCCAGGTAAGCTCAGTGGCAAGGAAAAACTCCCTTTTAACAGGAGGAAACCTTGAGCAGGACCAGGCTGACAAGGAGAAGCCCTCCTGCTGAAAGCCAGTTGGGTAAAGGAGGAGAAGAAGAGGGAGACATGACGGACAGAATAAAAGAGATAGATAAAGAAATAGAGAGAGAGAGAGAGAAATATACAATCATAGCAAACATAATATACATAATACATTTATAATGCCATAATACAGCAGTTTTTTTTAAGATAGAAGGATAAATATTTAATAAACACACATAAAAACCATATATATAACCAGTCCAGACCAGACCTTCCGATCTAACAGTTCCCAGCCTTTTTTCCTGTCATATAATTATTTTACAGTGTATGTTTCTAAAGATAGAAATTAGATTTATATGTTTCTTTTTTTTTAGGGTTAAGGTTATATTATATTATATTATATTATATTGAATTATATTATATTAAATTATATTAAATTAAATTAAATTATATTATGTTTGTTGTTGCAGGTTGAAACGGCGTCAGGAGGAGGGTCAGTCAGAGGCTGCGTGTGAAGACGCCGATGGCGACAGGGAAGAGGAGGCTGAAGCTGCAGCCACGGATGAAGACGCCCCAGAACCAGAACCAGAACCAGAACCAGAAGCGGACCCGGAGCCCGAGTCCTCCTCCAAACTGAGCATGTGCGGTTCCGTCTGCTCGTCGCCCGGCAGCTGCTGAGGTCATGTGTCAGCCCAGCGAGGATCCCCAGGTCCCCCTGGCTGCTGCCGTGGCAACAGCCACGCCTCTTTCTTCTGTTTGTAGCCCAGAACGGGAGGAAAACACACAGTGCTGATGGGATTTTTCTTCCTTTTCCCTTTCTCTTGATCTGTCGCATACTCCTGGTATGAGTAAAGCATACTTGCAGAGTGTTTCCGTACCTTAGAGTCACCTCTACCTTCTATGCAATGTTGTCGTACAGCATGAAAAAGTCCGGAGTCCCAGTTCGAGGAGCTGGCTGCCTTCACATCAGCCTTCCTGATGGAGACAACTGAATAATTCAGAGCCAGCGGTCTCGCACGGTCTCACTAAGCCTTTATTTCTCTGCTCCTCTTCTCTTCAGCGCTTCGTTAGGGCAGACAGATTGGAAAAACTCGTTTGGGCAAAATATGTGAAAGCGAATGATAAAAACAGTGTGTCAGGAGAGCTTTGGAGAGGAAATGAAGCTGAAATGTTTCTTTTCCCTGCAGCTTCTTTTCCCCAAAGCCCAGAACTGGTGTGGATCAGCGGTTGGTCTTTCCACGTCAGCAAAATTCTGCATTTAAAAGTGTTATCATTTATTTTTGCCACGCTTTATAATACGGTCTTTGTAATAGGCACTAAAAAGGCTTTTCTAAGATACATATGGACACTATTTTGTGTTTATAAGACTTCATAGGCCTTAATAAAGCCCTTATACATCTTAATAGACAAGATCTAGAAAATCTATAAAATACATAACACATCATGAATTAACTTAAATAAATAATTACCTAGCACTTATATACTTTGAATTATGTATCGTATCCTACGAATCATATGCTAATTTTACTGTCTTGAATTGACCGTCTCAACGCTTAAACTGTCTTATAAGGACATATTGTTTAAAAAGAATCCAATAAAGGGTCCTATAAAGGTCCTTTTAACACAAAATAGTGTAAATAAGCATCTCATAAAAGCCTTATTAATGCTTATTACAAGGACGGTATTATAAAGCGTTACCATTTATTTTTCACACATTTAGAGTATTTCTATGGCGATGTTATTCATTCATGATCTCGGTGTAGCGAGCGTTCCGTAGGGTGTTACGGTGCTGTGATTCTCTTGTCACAGTGTCTGCTGTTACATGGTTACTACCGTGTTACCGTCGGGCCGTTCTTCCTTCGTCTACATTGTGTCGACGAGCTCGTTCATAGCGACACGTTCGAGGCGGCGCCAGTTGTTCTCAGCCGGAGCGCCTGGGAACACGTAGCAAAAGTCCACCTTGGAAGAACAGCAGGACAGGGAGATCCAAATGGGTGTAAATAGCCTCCGGCGACGGTTACTAAGCCCACCACAGTTTTATGTGGGATCGGGAGCTCGGCCTAAAGACTCCAGGAGGAGCTGCGCGAAGCTCCGGGAGGCCTCACTGAGCTCTTCTTTCCAAGTGTGCAGGCACAACTTGTAGGTGAAACAGGCCAAAGCTTTTCTACCATTTGCATCATCGTGGGTGCGCCAGTATTTGTCTTGGTTGTTGTTGTTTTTTTCCCCCGGTCCAGCCACCAATCACCGGTCTCACCGCGGCAGAAGCTCCCAGCGTTTGTGTGTCATATCGTGAGAGACACATCCACACCACACAGCAGTTAAAAACAGGAACAGATTGGGAAACAGCACTTAAGTAGCCTCACCAAGGAACACAAAAGACAAAAATAATAATAGATACAAGTTCTTAAACACCAAGCGGTTCGTCTGCACTTATCTTAATAAGTCTTATAAATGATAAGGATTCCTTACGGTAGCGCTAGTTACAGTAAACAAGGAGCTAATGTACCTTCCAGATTGGTGTGTTTTTTGTTTTGTTTTTTATTAAAAGATTTGTGAAGGATAGGAATTCTGTCAGTAGATGTCAGAGAAATGAGTCCTGTTGTGGAGAAAAGACTGATTCCGGCTCAGCTTTTTCACACACACGCAGCATTTTGGGAAGGAGCTAAAGGTCAGAACGGGTGACCCTGACAGATGAGTGGAAACACGCCAGCATATTAGCATCTGAGCAACACTGTAAGCTTTCATGCGTCACCGTGCCGCAGCCGTATGCTTCCAGCCCTGAGGATGCTCTCATTGCTGCTGCTTCCAGACGAAACCACAAACACGGTTGTTCTAAGAGAAGGAGAGCGCGTTAGCTGGGACGCCCAAAAAGGCATTGGATCCCAGAATCAAGTCCAGAACAGAATCGCGTTGTAGAATCGGATCACAACTTCAGGTCACAACTTCCGAAAGCCAGATGTTTCTGTTGAGTTTGACACTTTGTGTGCTTTTAAGTGATCTGAGAAACCAACCTCAGGGTGGAGGAGGCAGATGTTTTGGGAAACGGATTGGATTGATTTGGAACCTCCTGCTCTGTCGATGCCCAGTCTTCCACCCAGTTACAACCTCGAGAGTTGTTTTCTTTTCAACGGTCTAAAACACCTCAGGGGTTTCGTTTTTAACCGTAAAATTAGCGCCCCTGCTGGCAGAACATAAACATGAACATAGATGCGCTGTCTGTGTATTGCATTGTCTCCAAATTTTAGTGCAAATAAGTGCCAGACGTGTAGAATAGAGTATTTGTAAGTGCGGGTTTCCAATCTAAAAACCGTATGTTTGTGTTCCTTAGATGTTTATTACTGCCTGGGTCTGGATCTGCAGCTTCTAATTGATATTTTTCCACATCGCCGTCCCCTTAACCCTCTAAATCATGAACTAAATCACCTGCTGCTTTTGCTGGAAACTAGACAGGCTGCTAAAAACCTTACCTTTTTAGCTAATAGCACTCTGGGTAAAATATGTTCCTCTGATTTTGGACCTAATTCACTCTAAACATGCAGTATGATGACACAGAAGTTTTTTCGTAGATGACGTCGCTTCTGCCAAAACGTGTGCTGAATAATGAGCATTATTAATGTTTTCAACCCCTGTACTTTCTGCATGCATCTTTACGGCTTCTTTTTTGCTAAAGCCAGGAGCTCGAGCCCTGCTGGCTGATATGCATGTAGGAGCATTTGGTAACGATAGCATACCTCAGTGCTTATCTGAATTTAACGATAACTATGAGATGCAAGCGGCTTGCGTTAATGTTTCTGGACAGTGTGATTTGTAAACTTAAAACTGTACAAACATTGTAAAATTCCAGTGTTAATCCAGTGTTTTATGACCAGCATGATATTATTAGCCTATAGACTGTCTTAATACCCACGGTCAGTATTCAGGCCCTGATTGGCTGAGCTAATTGAGCTATGTGATCCTCTTTATTGTTGCATT
The DNA here is from genome assembly GCA_000180735.1 of Tetraodon nigroviridis. Classification (NCBI taxonomy): domain Eukaryota; kingdom Metazoa; phylum Chordata; class Actinopteri; order Tetraodontiformes; family Tetraodontidae; genus Tetraodon; species Tetraodon nigroviridis. The sequence goes on from CAAE01015016.1 coordinate 763,234, forward strand.
CTCATCTGTTCATTTTTGGACGCCAGTACGGTTTTCCACTGCGTTCCCTGAAGAATTTACAGCATTATTCCAACTCTGAGAGGGATTTAAGTCTGCAACCACCAGAACCAACACAAGTCTGATGCAACTGGTATTTGTTTCCTAGCAAGAGCTGTTTGCTGACTGTGCTGACTGCTGATGGTTTGTGGGTTACTCTTTTTGGATGTTAAGTGTAATCTCATAAAATCCTTGTGCTAATGTTCTACCAGCATGTCCTCCAATCAAGCATTTCTTATTTTTTTGATGGATGCTTTCATGGTGTACCACACTGTAGATGTTTAACTCAGTGCCCCGCCGAGGAAGAAGCCATTCC
>CAAE01015016.1:766855-799413 GCA_000180735.1 Tetraodon nigroviridis
AGCAGAAAACAGAACTGGGGGGAAAGTAAACGGAGGATGAAAGCAGAGGTCAAAAGGTCGCCGGACGCTCCTAAGAACAGGACGTGATGTCAGGTTTCAAAGAAATCCCTCAACAAGAATTCCACTCCGCCCAAAAACAGATTTTCAGAGTTATTTGGCTTGAACTAAATGTGAATTTTTCAAGAGTGATCGGTATGTGTGTGTGTGTGTGTGTGTGTGTGTGTGTGTGTGTGTGTGTGTGTGTGTGTGTCGCCTTGCGTTTCTGCCCGCTGCTGCTCTCTGCTGTCTGCACGTGTGTGTTTAAGGTCTGGAATCTCCGTTCGTTGAGGCTCTTTGTTCAGCTGAGTAAACCTGGAGGGGTTTGTGTGTCAGTGTTGCTAATGACTTAGCTAATACCCAAGTCGTTTTTTGGCTTTTTTTTTTTTTTTGTAAGCGTAAAACAATTTATTAATATTTATGATACCCGATGATGTCATCAGCAGCAGTCTAGGTGGGAATCTTTCACTGAAACATGCTAAATAAATGTAAATTCCCAGTCACTTGGCTACTTAAGGACACTGGAAACCAGTGTGGATGCTAACTTTCACCTCTACCTTTTTCTTCGCTCTCTTCTTTGTACTTCTGATCCTCCTTCAGCGTCTCCTGTGTGGCTGAGCCTCCAGATCACTGGTCCCCAGATAAACCCTAAGTCTGCATCGATCTCCTTAGATGTCTGATTACACCACGTCATAGGAAGGGGAAGTAATCCCGGTCTGATCCCAGGAATAGACCTCTGGGTGGAGCCTGCGGACAGCCCAGAGCCGTGGTACATGTGCCCTGGGGTAATCCCTTCTTAAAAAAACCTCGGGAGATGGGATAGGCTAGGGAGCCGGGGCATGACACCTTTCACTGTGGGGCAGCTCCGGCCGTTGCGCTGTTGCCCCGACGCGCTGCAACAATCGTGAAGAGGGACGTGCTGGACTGTAGGAGGACTCCTCCGGCAGGATGAACTTCGCCGCACAGCTACTCTACTCCAGCTACCTGAGCGAGCGGCTCCAGAGATTGTTCTCCCCCAGGCCTGCGCTGAAGGACACTGAGGAGAATGACCCCTTCTGGCAGAGGTGTGGAACTACACCCATATTCACCAGGAATTCTTTGGTTTTTGGGCGTTTTTTTTTTAAATTTGTGTCAAGCTAAACCTTGTAGCCACACCTATCAGATTTGGACCTCCAGTCTCAGAGCTTTACTCTTGGTTTCCTCTACCTTAAGTCAGAGTTACGTCAAGCGAAAAGACTCTACGGTGAACTTTGTTCCAGTAGAAAGTAATGAGGCAGCACAGCAGACATCCTTCAAAGAGCAAAACGCTTTGACCAACTGTTTTGAATTAAAAGAGAGCATTTCCATGAAGTCAGCATTTCAGCTCCAAAGAATCTCGTTGAAGGCTCAGCCTTGTCTTCCTCTCCTCCGTCTATTTGATGTTGTCTTTGAACTCTGTGGACATGAAGGCAACCAGATCACAGAGGAACCTTTACACCTTCGCTCTGTTGAACTCGCTGCAGTCACACTGTGTCTAACTTACAGACGCACAGGTGAAAGGTCAGGGTGCTGTTTATGGCGGCTGTGGCCCATCACGCTCGTTCGGGGAAACCGCGCCATCTAGCGGCCGTTGATCCTTACACCTACGTGACAGGGATGCTCTTTAATTAATGTAACGCCTGACAGGTTAAGAGCTTTCTACCTTTATTATTGATCTGAATGTGTCTGAACTGCACTTTGTTCTTTCGGTCTAAGCTAATAAAGCTTTGTGATGTTTCTTTACCGGCTAAGTGACAGGGTTAATCTCTGAGGGGGGTGTAATCCTATTATTACATTTATGCCTCAAGGGCCTGTTGGTTATTTACCTGAAAAGGGCGTTTTTGCATTAGGACTTGGTTTTAGGGTTAAAACTGTGTTTGTTTTCATGTTGGCAGGTCTTCTAAGAGCCAGGAGAGGGAACATACACATGCAAACAAGTTTGTGTGCATGTGTATGTGATATACTGAGGCAGAGAGAAGGATTTAATTATCAGAACGATCAGGAAAACAATAATTTAATAACCTTTTTCAGTTTGATCTTGAAAGTAACCTTGACGGATAGACTTTTCTTCTCACAGAGAGGAGCTGCAGCTGGGCCCTCGTCACCCCGGTGGCCCTTTTCCGTTCGGCTACATGGGTAATGGCACAGCAGGATGTAGACCCGCCCTGATTGAACCGGAGAGACTAAAAGATTTCGGCGAAGAACATCTTCTCAACGGCGACGTGAAGGTTTATGAGATGAAAGTGGCGGAAGCTCCGGAGATCAAGCTGATGGAACCTCCCAAAACCAGACGGGTCAGCGTCTTCAGGACCACCCCGAAACCTCAGTATCTCCGCTTTGAAGACATAAGTGCTGCTGCCTTCAGGATCCAGACAGGAATACAGAAAACGCCCTGCACGGTACGTTACACACCTGTACACTTTACACAGTCAATACCAGGCAATGAATGAAGTGACAGGTGTTTGCGTGTGTGTGTTTGTGTGTGTGTGCAGTACTCCAGACTGTCCAAGCAATACGGGATGGAGATCTACCTGAAGAAGGAGCAGCTACACTACACAGGCTCTGTGAAGGAGAGAGGAGTGCTGTATCTGCTCACATGTCTCACACAGGTAATCAGCAAGAAAAAGAGAAAGAGAGAGGGAGAAAGAGAGAGAATGATCCCTTCTTGCTCTCTGCCCGTAGGTCAGGTCACAGTGTGATTGTGCAAACACACACGTGCTCTGTCCATTACTGACAGCTTAAAACGATCTGCCCGGTCGGCCTTTGAGAGAGCTAATATCCTGTGAAGACCTCATATGAGGCCATTAAGAAACTAGAAAAGCATTCAAGAGCGCAGACTTCCGCCAAGCAGCTCGTTTCCCCACACACAGGCAGTAGAATACATGGTTACGTCACAGCCGGGTGTTTCATGATCAATACTTCTTGACCTCTGGAAGATCAAAGGTCAAAGTCTCACCTAGAATCCAGCAATCATCAACAGCTAATCATTTGTGGCCGAGTGTCACCATTTCCTAAAAATATCATTAAAATTAATCTAAAACTTTAATTTTCCCAGTGGTTTTGCTAACAGACAAAGACGCAAACCCCCCCAGGTTGTGTATGACCATTAAAAACACATTATTACAACAGCCGGATAAAAACGCTGTTATCAGACTGGAGTGGGGATGTTCTGTTACCTTCTGTAGATTACACTGATAACAATCTTATTATTTGACTTTCAGCAAGATGGTTCCTCCTTGGAATCCTGGTCCCGCTCAAGGTTTCTCCCTGTTAAAAGGGAGTTTAAAGCATCGAATTGGAAAAAAAAGACGCCATACAAATGAAACTGAAATAAATTGGATTGAAAAACTGAACTGTTGTTGTTGTTGTTGTTGTTGTTGTTGTTGTTGGAGTCCAGGAGCAGCAGCGGAAGGGCGTGATCGTGTCCACAGACTGTAACTTCTCCATGGCCGTGGCTCACCACGCCGTCGAGTTAAAGATCCCCGTGTTTGCCATCATGCCGTCCAGCTGCTCCTCGCCTCGCCTCAGGATCTACAGAGACTACGGCGCCATGGTGATCTCCTACGGCAGCACGGGACATGACTCCCGCAACCACGCTCGCCACCTGGCTAAAGAGAACGGATACCTCTACTTGGAGGAGTCAGTACCAGGCGTCTCGCGCCATAGAGTCGACTCATCGGTGGGCTTTTAGATCTGTGATCGATTGTTTCTGGCTGTTTGTGTTGAGCAGAGATGAGAGCGAGGCGTACCTGGCTGGCCTGGGGACAGTCGGCATGGAGATCTTTGAGCAAGTACCCAAAGTCGATGCGGTGGTGCTGCCTGCCGCTGGACAGTACGGTCTGCTGGCTGGGACAGCCGCAGCCATCAAACACCTCAATTCTCAGATCACCGTCATCGTAAGTGCAGATTCACAAAAACTGAAGGGCCACGTTGGGTTTTAGGTAACCGGGTCAACTAGGTGGAGCAGGGAAACTACCCCTCAAAATCAGGATCAAAGGTTCATTTGAGGAGCCTGTAAACTGGTCCAACTAGAGATGGATGATGAAGCTCCAATGTGTGGCCCCACCTTCTTGAGAGGACATGTTAGCATGCTAGGTGTAGGGGGGTCTGAACCTTTTCCTCACCAATCAAGCTGACAGCCCTCTTCATTTGGTTTTTGGAGAAATTATTGTAACGACTCTGTGGGCCGGATTAAATAGTTAATCGAGCCACATGTGGCCCCCGGGCCTCAGGTTGCCCACCGCTGCTATTAACTGAAATGGCAAAAAAAAAGACAGAAAAACATAACATTTTTGAACTCCACTCCACTCCACAGGGAGTTGAACCCGAAGGTTTTCCTCTGCTGCTCCAGTCTCTGAAAACCGACAGTCCAGTCAAAGACGTGCACAGCAACCCCAACAAGCAACTCTATGGAGGTAAAACCAGACAGGGACATGTCCCGCAGCCCTTTTTACCGACTTAATGTGTGATCATTTTTTTCTAAACTCTTCTGTTCATCCGCAGATCTCATGGAACGTTCGCTAGGCGTCAATGTGTTTCAGCTGACAAAGAAGCTAGTGGATAAAGTCATCTCTGTCAGGTAGCACTTATACTCACAAGAAGATTTTGTCTTTTACATGGTGTAAAAATCCAAAAGGTTGAGAGTCTTTCTGTCTGGCAGTGAGGAAGACTCCTTGGTGGCGATGCTACGGTTTCAGGAGTTTGAACGCTCGACTGTGGACACGGAGGGCGCCATGGGACTGGCGGCCATCTTGGCAGGGCAGCTGCCAGAACTTAAAGGCAGAAAGTAAAGCAGAAAATTTAGAAAAGTTTAGCTCTCTCATTACTTTTCAACTTTATGTTGTCCTTTTTTTTTTCCTCCCTAGGGTGGTTGTGGTGGTGAGCAGCGCTAACATGGAGTTAGCGCTGGTCAGACAGTGCGTAGACCGAGCTCTGGTTCTGGATGATCGGGTCAGCAAGTTCTCTGTGCAGCTTGGAGAGTGGCCCGGAGACATGGCAAAGCTGCTGGACTTCTTGTCCAGAGAGGATGTCAGGTATCATCATCATCCTCGTCATCGTCATCACGTGTCTGCTCGGGTTGAGTCTGTTTCCTGTTAATCATCCTGGAATTTGGCTGCTCTTGGTCATCTCCAGACTGCTGGATGTCTGCCATCGGACACAAAGCGACAGGTCAGACCTCTTCAAGGCAAAGGTAGACGTCTAATCTCTCTTCTTCATCCCTTCTTTTTCCCCCTAAAGCCGCTCATGCTCTGTCCTTTTGGTGCCATGGAACTGCTAACTTTGTGTTGGCAGGACACAAAGAAGTGGGCTTATACGGCTTTAGACAAAGTCGTCAAATCACCTCGCAGGTCACATGACTTTCCATTCCAAATAAATGAACGTGAACTAAGGCCGCATCAGGTTATTAATGAATTAGTTCTCTCTGACTTTTAGTATTTCAGTTATCAGTACTGGGAATTCAGGTCGCCAATATATTTTGTGTGGAAGGCATTTTCTCTTTCTTGCTTATTTTCTCTCCTTCCGGGAAAAAGTATAGATAAATTTTCGTCTTCCTACAGAAAACAGCGACTGCTGCAGCTCTAACTGGACTTTTTCTTTGGTGTGTGTGTGTGTGTGTGTGTGTTTGTGTTGATGGGGTGTGATTGACAGGTGGAGTGTGTGGTGGAAACCAGAGATAAGTCTCAGAGTGCTCAGCTGCGTAGGTCTCTGAGCGAGCGCTACCCCTCCATATGCTGGCTGGACCGGTGAAGGAACACAGACGACAAGGTTGCTACGGCAACACGCTGCCATAGAAAACGCATGTACACAAAAGTCCCAACGTTATAGAGCAAATGTATCACTTCCCTGATGTTTCCGCTGCTGCTGTTTTTGAATCATCGAGCGATGACAGTGAAGTTAGGCCGCGCTCAGACCAATAATGTCACTTAATCGCAGTAGAGGCTGCTCAACCTGCACCAATCACCTACATAACAAGTTTTCACGTGGATTGTAAAATGTTGTACATATTTATTGATTTCTACTGTGATTCTAGACTCGACCCAAGCAAATAAAACTCATTCTGTGACATGTTCTCTCCCTTGAGATGGCTGATTTCATCAGTGATTCGGATTACGACCTGAGAATCCATTAAGCATGAATTTTTGTTCAGGCAGGAAGAACAAAGGTGCAAAGGAAATGTTTTCTTTGTTTAAATGCTCTAATTTTTTTTTTTTTTTTTTTTTAATTGAAGGGCAAGTTAAAAAACATTGGAACATTCGAATACTAAGAGTCCAAACAAACCGAGTGACAAAATCTCGGTAGGATTCCAGCATCAGCAGCTCTTAAACGTGAAAAGTCTCGTCAGACACAGTATTTTAATGCTCAATAAAGGCCGAATATACTGTCCAACACATGTTAGCACAAAAAACACGGTTACGGTCTATTTTTTAAAACAGTTTAAACACCTTCAGGCAGCTGTAAACAACATCATTGTTCCAATACATCCTTAGCTAGTTTGTTCTAACTCATTTGCTACCTTAATAAAAGGATTTTAGGAAATAAAAGCAAAAGGCAACAGTGAATACAGTCCTGGAATGTACCAAAAATAATTAGTGTTGTTAACAACAAGAATGGAATTAAACACAACTCCTGGTGCACTGATAAAAAGCACCAGGCACCGTCCTCCCTCGCCTCCGCTAGTGCTGTTTGCGACGCCCAGGGTTGTACTTGAGGAGGAGCCCGAGGGACGCGAAGCCAAACAGGAAGGTCTGGAAGAACCACAGGCAGCGTGTGGTCATGTTGGTGATGCCTTTGTTGCTGCAGGAAAATACAGACGAAATACACAAAAAATAAGATTTAGAATGACAAAAACAACTTGGTGTGACAGCAGTGGTGGTTGAGCGGTGCTTCGGGGATTACCTGCACACTTTGAGCGAAACAAAGGCCTCAAAAACGTGGATAGCCAGGGCGGCCCACCACCTGCAGCAGAGAAACCTGATATTAGTGGAAACCGGGTTCTATCAAACACGATCGAGGAATCTCGACTTCTTCTCTGAGATGTTTTGCTGATCAGGGACGTCGGTGGTGTGTAACCAACGTCTGTGAAACTAGCCGCTGCCCCCACCATCGGGACGTCCTGTGGTGTGATATTTATCCGCCACGTGGATTTTTCAAGGATTAAAATCCATGTGTATTCAAAGTCACGTGATTCTCGCTGTATTTGCAGGGCAGTCATTACTAAACAGGAGTCACATGACGACACATCAGCTCAACAATAACGTCAAAATCAGCGTTTGAAATCAAACACTCACCCCTTGTACAACAAGCTGTAGTGGTTATCGACAAGGTATCTGCAGAAGGTGCCGTACGGACCCAGGTAGGGGAAGGGAAACGTTTCTGGAGCAAACACAACCCACTGTAAAAGGAGACAGCAGAGCGCAACGTTAAACCACTGACAGGAACTCTCTCAACGGCATTAAAAACAGTCTGAGAGGTCTGTCAGTCCCCCAAATAATATATTTACAAACGGGAACGGTGAATGCTTTAAAAAAAGCATCCCTTTTTTCCTGCAGCTGGATTCAAGAAAGGTTTCACCACTTTGAAAGTGTGTTTACTTATCTGGAGTTCATGTAACTAACTGATGGACTTTGGACAAAGCTTTGACCGGTGCTCTTGCAGGAGACAAAGAAGATAAGCTAAAATGCAAATCAGTTGAAAATGATCCCTAACACAGTTTTCAGGATGAAACTCTAAAGGTCAGAAAGGAAGAATGCAGTTAAAAGCTGCTAAAAACCGCAGGTTCTCGAGGCTCAGATTCTAACACGGAGCACCAACACATCATTGGAAGATTTTTTTCCACTAAAGAAAAATTATGAATAGAGGAATTATGTTTTGTTGCAGCGTGAAGGAGAAGGATTAGATTTTAATGGGTAGAACAAAATGGGTCAAACAAAATGTTATATAAAAGGTCTTCTCATTAACATAGTCTATAGCACGACAAAACAAACAGGACAGGCTACAAGTTACTGTTTAGGTTGCAAAAGTTTTATTTGATTTTTTTTTTTTTTAAATCAATGAATTTATTGTACAACTAAGATACACTTCATTAGAGCCACAGAGTCCCCTCCTTAACACGTATACAACTTCAGTAGAGCAGCATTTAAGACAATCTCGACCTTATTCCATCTTGGTTGATTTGAGTGTTGACAGTTGATTTATTTGAACTTACAGTGAAATGTCCCGCACCCAGGGTGACAAACACGATCCAGAAAAGGCTTGTTCTTTTAAAGTAGTCGCTGCCTCCACCTTTCGCCATCGTTGCAGCCTCTACGTTGCTGTGGTTGCTGCGGACGGGTCCCACGAAGAAATGTGACCGTGCGGAAACGGCACACCGACAAAAGTGACCGGGGCTGGAAGAGCCCGCGGTACAAAACGTTAGGAACTATTGCGGGAACTATTGCATGTAGACCAGGAGTCGGATTTCCGGTGTGAAATAGTGCACTATTAAATTATCCTGATGTTCTCTGCTGTCTGTTTTGTTCGTCATGTCCAATAAAATATCACAAAAACTTTGTATGACTGCAGTCATTTTGCAATAATGCCATCTTGTGGTTTACTCATGATACAGTTTTGTATTTTCAGGCATTTTTCTTACAGTAAATTTGCATTTTCATCATGTTTTACATCTACCATGTTGTACAGTTCACTGGGATGCAGAAACAAGTTTGCTTTTGCAGCCCCAGAATATCAAGCATCACAGATTCCTGTTTAGAGAAGTGTGGGTTGCAGTTTAAATGCAGATATAAGATGATCCAATGACACATTTAAATATGCACACAATTTTTTTTTTTCTGGAAAGATTAATTCAACCATTAATTTAACACAAAGATATCAGATTATCTGCAAATTAGAAGTTTAATACATGCTCAATTATTTTGAGTTATTACACATCCAACATTTTAAAACAAGCATTTTATAAAGCACAGAATTTTTCTGCATTGAGTAAAAAAAAGTTTTTACATTTTGGGGCTTCAGGTGAGTGAGAGCTGTATCTGACAGGATTGGGACTGCGCGGAGAAATCTGCTGGGACGTTTAGGAGCCGTCTCCATACAAGGGTCACCAAATTCTGCAAACACAGCAGATAAAGATTAAAAAAGTCTTTACTTTTCAAAAAATGCTTACAAAATGCCGTACATGTCTGTCCGAACCTTGCCTTTTTGCACTGTTGCACTGACTTTGGGATTTACCAAGTAAACATGTACATCTTCACTTATTTGACACATTTTCTGGCTCATGTCTGATAATCCTTGAATATACGCAAGAGGTCAAGGATCAAAAGTCTGGAAGGATGACTGTTGTACTACAGGCACAAACTTCAGGTGCTTAAATTCAGATTTAAAGAAAAGTAACCACTTTTTTGTAAGTCTTTAAAAGTATATATATATTTTTTTAAATAAGTATTTGACTTTATGAGTTTGTATAGGTTTAAATTTAAATTTTATTTTATTTTAGGATTTTATGGGCCTTATGATGAAGGGGTTTTTGTTGCTAGGTAAACCAGAGTGGGGTTTTTTGTGATTTCTCAGTGATGAGCAGCTGGATGAGAGGACCCCAACCTCTCCAAGCTGCTTGGTGAAGGTCTGGACATGTTAATCCATCTGACAAGCTTTTACACACCTTTCCACTGAGACCAGGTGTGTGTTACTGTCTAATTTCTCATTGAGTAATTACCCTATCTTTTTTTTTTTTTTTACGCTTTTAACGATGCCTCAAGCTGCTCTGCATACAACGAAAAGCAAAAAAGAGCTGCTGATAGGCTTCAGCTCCGTGCCGTTTTGCATTTAGCCAGTCAGTTAAACATTTCTCTAAGACTATTGTTGATTAATCAGCATTTATTCTTAAAACTGATCAGACGATTCACAGGAAAGCTTCATTTGAATAAAAGATCATTCTTGAAGGGCAGCAACTGGTGTTTCAATTTAAGCACACACGTCTCGTAAAAAACTAGATTCCCTTCATGCATGTTGTTATAAGCTGCTTCTCAGATTATTACTTATCATTAAATATGAGTTTGATTTTACTCAAATATTTAACTGCAGTTAAATAATATGTGTTTTTCTGTTATATTTCTATACTGTGAGTAAAAATAGTCTGAAAATGACATTTTTCTTGAAATCTTTGCCTTCACTGAAGTGTGAATCCTGATTATAAAAGCCCAATCATGTGTAAATGGTGCATCACCATCGTTAGACCTGCAGCAGCCCTTGATTTTCATGCTCCTTGATAATTTCTGAGCAGCACAAAAACATTCAGTCACATGCAAGTCGTCCCTGAGTTAAGTGGTATCGATGAGGCCGACAATCAAAGGAAACGCGTCTTTTGTTTTCCCCGGACTCGTTCAGTCATGTGTGCCACCGGCTTTGCCAGCATTCTGCCACCGATTGGGTGATAATGTGGGGGGGGGGAGATGGAGAGAGGGGGGTGTGAGCCCTCCATCCCACCCCATCAGTCTGCAGCGTGCTCTCCTGGCCGCTCAGGTGACCTGTATAAAAGGTGAGCTGACAGGAGCTGCAGTCAGACACGCACGTACACACACATGCACACACACACACACACACACACACACACATACAGTGACAGGACCCAGTCGGAGCAGCAGAGAACCCAAAATCACCACTTATTCAACCGCTGCAGCTGTTAACATGTGGAAGGACTCCAGCCCTGGTAAGGCACCATGTTTCATCCTAAACACATCTTGTTTTGATTTTATTTATTATTCATTCATTTATTTATTCTGCAGTTAGAAGCAAAAATAAGGAAGGTAAAAAAAAACTAAAGTGGCCCATGTGAAAACTGTGTGTTCAGCTACCTGATTTAGATGTAGTGAAAGTATGTTTCTGTCAGAATTAGAAGAAGTAAATCTAATCTTGTTTACATTAATGTGCTGTATAAACTCTACACAATAGGACAAATTCTTATCATCAGCCAATTATCAGATCCAATATCCAATAGCTTTCTGATTATAATATTGGAGAATCTGCCAAATTAAATACAAGAAAAAAAAAGTCATTCTGGAGAAAAAAGTGTAACCTTTGACATTCTGAGGTGTGTGATTGTACTTTTCTCTGTTATTTAAGTAAAAAATAATGCTAAACTGGCTGTAAACATGCAGCAGATTTTTATTCAAAACAGGCAGTTAATGAATATGATAGGAATGTTTTTAGAGGTTAAAAAGTTTTTTGTTTTGGGTCTTAAACACTTCTGCCACTGAACCGGTTGTCTGTCCCCCCGCCGACCCCCTTAGACGATGCCCGACCCGTGGCCTCCAGCAGCAGCTCGGCACGCAGCGCCAGCCGCAGGAAGAGGACCAGCTTCTCCAAAGACCACGTGGAGCTCCTGCGCGCCACCTTTGAGACGGACCCGTACCCGGGCATCAGCCTCCGAGAGAGCCTGTCCCAAGCCACAGGCCTGCCTGAGTCGCGTATCCAGGTCAGAGTTTGATGCAACTGCTTAAAAAAAATACATAAATACACAAACGTGTCCATATTTATGGTAAAATACTCAACAATGCAGGAGAGTGAAATATAAAGGAGCAGAACGTGCAGAAATGCATTTACGTTAAACTTGGTGACTGTTTGCAGCATTATCTTTGTTGAAGGAATGCGCGTAGACAGCAGACGTGCACACGTGCACACGCCGTCTGCCTGCTGTGAGTCGGTGTGGTTCCTTATCACCTGAAAGCTCTGTTTTCAAATGCATCCTGCACTGAAGCGCAGATACTATTATCACCTGCTCAGTGTTTTTCCTGTGTGGTTAAAGATGACACAAGCTCTTTTTATCTGTTTGGGGAGGCAGATAGCTCGTGCACTCTCTAGCAGCTCCTGTGTGTGTTCCTGTGCGCTGAGAAAATGATTAACAAGCTGAATGTGTGCGCGTGTTATCTGCGGTGGTTTTAATCTGTTTTTCTCCCTCCCGTCCAGGTGTGGTTTCAGAACAGAAGAGCTCGCACTTTGAAATGCAAAGGGGCCAAAAAAGCCCTGTGGCAGTCGGACAGCCCGGTCCAAGATGCCCTGCTGCCGCACGGCAGGAGCCTCCAGACCCGTCCGCTCCATCAGGGCCCGCCGCCGGCCTACCCGACCCAGGTGAAAGAGGAGATGGAGGAGGCCTGCTACTACGGGTCCTCGGGTTACTCCGCCGTCGAGGAACAGTACGGCTCCATGTACGGGCTTGTGCAGGGAAGGCCGCTGGGAGGCCACTCCAGTCCAAACATGAGGGACTTGTGGTCCCAGCCGTCGCCAGCTGCCCCTGGGTGGTGCCAGTCCCCGCTGGAGTTGAGAAACTACACCTCCGGCCAGATGAACCTCATGTATCCAGGATCGGCGGAGCAACAGCTGTACATGTCCTGTTCCACATCCCATTCTTCCACCCCAGATACTCCAGATTCGGGGTTTTGGGATGCTGCCATGGATAACAGCCCACCACCGGGTCAGTACTCAAAGATGGAGGATTTTTGGAGCGGAACCAGTCTGGAAACAGGAGGAGAAGCGGGACGTCCCTCGCTGGTCCAGCCCGCGCCGCTGCCGGAGCTGTCCCTGCAGGAGATTCTTGGGGAGCTGGATGAAGACTGGCTGGGGGGAGAAGGACCAGGCAGCCGCGCCGCAGAAGATAAGACTTTCTGCTGAAGACTCGTGATGCAAAGACTCATTAGAAATCATTTGTACTGTTTTAATTCCTATCTTAATTAGGTTCATATATATATATATATATAAAACAAAAACTTACAAATATTGGACAGGTATTCTGAAAATCTCACCATCTTTTTTTTAGAATTTTATTTATTTTACATTATTTGCAACTTCTTCTGGTTCATCTATTTATTCATTATTCTAACTACTATTTATGATGTTCTGCACTTTTATCATAAATAAATCTGGAGTAATAAAAAAATGAAATAATTGTCTTTGGCTTTATTAGAATTTACAAGCTTGTGTCAGACTGTCTTTAACAAGCAATGGTGTGTGTGACTATATATATATATATATACATACACACACACCATTGCTGAATGACTTAGACTTTGTCACTGAGATCTGTTCTGCATGGAGATTTTAAAACTGCACACACTCCTTCAGCCACAAGCAAAAAAATTAAAAGTTGGCTAAATCAGTAAGTTCTATAAATTAAAGTGGGACTTTCTCTTTTGTGTATCCTGTTTATTTGTGCAGATGGGAATTGATCCTAGTTTGTGACAAAGGGAAGCTGCAACGCCTACCTCCGGACGGTAGATGGCAGTGTGAGCCTGAGCGCTTCTCTGGTCATCTTTCCGGAGTTTCAGCCCCAGGTTGATGGAGCAGGGTCGACTTCAGTATTTGATCCTTTCACTAATGACTTGAAAACCAACTTTTGTTTTATTGATTAATAAATAAAATACACTTATTTGTGTATAAGTGAGTGAGTGCTTATTTGCTGAGGTTCTACTGTGACCTCATGTCTGGCCCATGTTGCTTATTTAAGAAGTTGGACGCTAAGTTTCACAAAGTTTTTGGGATACATAACTAAATGTCGGCAATATTAATTCATGTCAGCATATCTTTATTGTCACCCAATATTTGAAGACTTGAAAATATATTCTCATTTAAAAGCAATGATAAAGTGCTCCTTCATGAGAAGAATCAATCATATTTCTCAATAAAATGACTGATTAATTGAAAACCAACAATCTATCTTCATGTTTGAGTACAAATAACATCTTTTCTCTGGCTTTAGAAATGCCAAACTAATATTTTGTTGCGTTGTGGATATTTTAAAGATCAGAAATGAATGACGCTGAAGGCCTGAAAGCTGACCTGCAGAGGGACGACAACGACCTGGATTTACTATATTTACCTGAATTTGTAAGGTCACATCTGTATTTTAGTTAACATTTTCAGAAAATCCTATGGATCGTCACTAGAATACAAGCTTGAGTCACAGTTTGTTTGAAAATGAGCTGCCTGGCGGAGGTCTGGCCAAGTGCTTTCTTTTTAAAAATGTAACACATTAAAAACATTTGAACGCACGTGTGCAGTTTGCTACGAGTTAGCGTGTTGTCACTGATGTCTGATGAGCAAACACCATCTTCGGTTGATGTTTTGTGAATATCCATCTCTGAACTTACTGTTTGAAGATAGTTTTTGTGCTGAAGGTATTAAATTGTTGCAAAAGTGTCTGCTCAAAAGGCATCGCGTCCCTGGGTGGGCTCGAACCACCAACCTTTCGGTTAACAGCCGAATGCGCTAGCCTATTACGCCACAGAGACAGGTATCGAAGAACTACCTGTATGTATATGGATTGTATAGATATACGGTAAGTATCTAGGGTAGGGTTAGGGTTAGAGGGATGGGGTTAGGGTTAGGGTTAGAGGGTTAGAGGGTTGGGGTTAGAGGGTTAGGGTTAGGGGCTACGGTTAGAGGGTTAGGGTAGGGTAGGGTAAGATTATGAGCAAGACAACTCCTATCAAAGACGGGTCTAACACCATGTCATCGTCATCTCCTTGTAGTTTAGTAACATATCTAGAGTTAACAAAAGCTGGTCGAGTCATGTAAATCCACTAGGTTGGCACAATTTATATTACAATTTCAATAGTAACACTGCCACTTCTCAGCATTTTAGCACCGTGGCTTTGGTTCCGGATTAAAAATGCACATTAAAAACCCTGATTGGCACCAGCGTTGATGTGATTGTTCCAGGAAGTTTATTATTATTTATTAACGTTATGAAGCTGTTTGCTGATGCTGAAACCTAGCCTGCTGGGATATCCAACAGTGCTGCAGGCACACATGGGTCTGTCAACCACGCCACCAAACTCTCCAACAGGTTGTGCAGATTTGTAACTACGATTTCATTAAAATTCATGCGCCTTTTACAGTGTAATTTTCTCTAGGTGCTGTACAGAGGCAGAAAGCCGGAGCTTGATCCCCCAGGTAAGCACAGCGGCAAAGAAAATCTCCCTTTTAACAGGAAGAAACCTTGAGCGGGACCAGGCTTACAAGGCAAGATAACGATAAAACAAATGTTAACTATTTGTTACTTTTCCTGCATATTGTCAGGTACAAAATACAAAAAAACAAAATACTTCTCTGTTCTGTGTGTAATAGCTCCCATATTTGCCTCTGACCTAAAACCACACGTCACCTATTTTCTAACACCAGAAGAACAATCCAGCAGACAGTGCACAGGAAGACGGGCTAAAAGCAGCACACTGTTTTCCTGACTATTGAATTGTGTTTGTGTTGTTCATACAGACGTGATCTCCCGTCCTCGTCCTCACAGGATGAGAGGATGGGTGTTGTCTGGTTGAGTGTATCTGGCGTGGGTTCCTGCCCCCAGGAAAACGCAGGCCAGGACGTGAGTGGGAACGCAGCCTGGTGGCCTCCGGAACACACTAAAGATAGATCAGCAGAGGAAACGCGGCAGACCACTGGCGTCGCACGTGTGTCGCGCAGGTGTTGACCAGGACGTGAGCTAAACCAGAGAAAGAGAAAAAAAAAACACAACAGAGTCTGTGCTGTAGCTAACTTTCTCTGAACATAAGTTCGGACCTCTGTCGTGGCCCATTTTTCACTTTTTTATATTACTGATAAATAATTTTTGGACATGTCCTGAGGAGGGAGGGCAAATATATCAGTAGATGGATGGTGAGGTTGCCATGGCAGGAGGCCTCGAGGAAGACCCAAAAGATTTATGGTTGTGGTGGAAGAGGGCATGAAGGAGAAAAGGATGCAGAGGATGTAGAAACAGCAAAAAAAAAAAAGAACAGGACGTTCTTGAAAGTGTACTGTTGCGCCATTTTTGGTAAAGAGGAAAAAATAGGAAACAATAAAAATAGAAATTGATTGATAGAGCAAGACAACGGTGTGCTTAGCTTGTAGGCGAGGAGTTGAAATGGTCATGAAGGGCAGAGGTGGGCTGTTACTTTTCCTTAAGGACCATTGGGGTTTAGATCTTGATGAACATGCCGGCCAGGTGGAGCTGGAAAAACTAACCCTCCCAATGAAGATCAGAGGTTAGCTAAAAATCCTGCTTGATGGACTATTGACAAAGAAAGAATTTAGAAAAAGCCAGTAAATTGGTCCAACTAGATACAGATGAAGATGCTACAAATAATGTTTGGCTCCACCTTTGTTAGCATGCTAGGTGAAGGGGGTCCTAAACTTTTTTCTAACCAATTAAGATGACAACCTTAATTTGTCTTTTGGATAAATTATTCTGAAGGCTCTGTGGGCCGGATTAGATAGTTCATCGGGCCACGTGTGGCCCCTGGGCCTTGGTTTACCCACCTCTTGGTTTAGAATCTTGGTTGGAATTCTTCAGCAGTCAGGGTGCTAAAGAATTCCAGGCAAAGCTGCTCTAACTTTGGAACTACTAACTTCTTAACTACAGTGTAACCCTTCTTTGAAAGAATTCCTTTGAAAGTTCACCCACCATTCCTCATGCCGCGATATCATGAGTTTCATCATGTGTTCCAGATTGCTCAAAAAAGAGCCAGAAGTGTTTCCTTTGGCCCACTTCCACCCTCACTGTTGACCACTTTTAGTCATCTAAAAGCTTCACATGATGCAGGTCAGATGGGGGGAACCTTCAGGTTGTCAGTTGTCGCCCAGCACATCTGCGGATTCACCCCGTCTGACTTTCAGGTTCCTGTTTGTGATGTTTATTTCAGAGAACTCTGATCCCGCCTCTTCATGAGAACTATAGACTTAACCAGAAGGTGTTGATAGGTGTTCTTACTCTTGTTAATCTGTTCTTCTTGCTCTTCTCTCTATGAAAATGCGATTTAAAAAAAGGACTTCATGTGGAAGATCAGGTCTTGTTTTATCTAAGTGCTAGCAAAAATTGCTTTACAAAAACTTGGCTAACGTTAGCAGTCTAGAACCTAACAACTCACCGCGCTTGTGCAAGCTTTTAATTTAGAGCCCTCAGATGGTACGAATCACAGCTGCTTGGATTAGATCTACGGTTTCTCCCTTCTTATCACTAAGTTTTGAAAATGTATTTCTAAAACTACCAGCTTTATCTGCCATTTTTTTTGCTTCATTTTTTTGCTCTCCCCTGCAAACAGATTAAAAAGTCTAAACTGTGGCTTCAAGTTTTTGTGTTCAGCCTTCACCTGCGACTGTGTAAAATATAGTTTGTGACGTCAACTATGATGTAATATTCAACTTATCTGCCTTCTTTTGTTGCACTTTTCACTTTAGTGCTCCAGACCTGTCAATCAAAAGAGTCAGATCAGTGATTAATGTAATAATATTGATGTCAGAGTTTGACAGCAAGGTTATTTGTTCCAAAGCCAGAACCAATACTCAAAAAATTCACAAAACACAACACATCAAATGAGATTTGAAGATGTTAAGACCTTCCCAGCGTAACAGAGTTAAACTGCCACTCGACTAATGGAATGTCCAGAGTCCAAGGCTAGTCTGCACTAAAAATATGACTTGTAATTTAAGCAAACGCCTGCTGGGAGTCCAGTGTCTGCGCTCTAATTTAGGCTCTCATCTGAGCACTTTGTGATTCCACCTCGAGTGGTGTCTGGACACTGAGGAACTCTTGAATTTGTTTGCTTTTCCAGAAATAGCACCATGCACGTGTCGAACAAGGAGCAGCTGACTAAAAATGGATCGATGCAACACTACCCCACGGAATTTTTCATTTTAGCTCATATGAATTGACCCACAGTGTTATATTTTATGGGTGCCCCCACCTTCAATCTCCGCTACACATGAACAGCTGATATTAAATGTCATCCATGTGGGAAATAAGGCCGGAGCCTCATTAAAAAAAGACACTGTCAACCTAACACACTGGAAGAGTTGTAGTTCAAATCATGGACATAACCTTTAAAAAAGGTTAGGGGATGTAAAAGAAAAAAATACTTTTTTTTCTGGTTTTATTTCCAGTGGTCTCATACGGAAGTGTATTGCTGCCATTATAAATAAAAAAAAATAGATAAGTTACACATTTTTACATGTTACGTTTATAGATAAAACAATATCTTTTCATAATTTTTATTGCATAAACGTGAAAAGTATCACGCTATAATGTGGTAGTTTGTTATATTGTAAAAACGTGATAATTTATATTGTATAAACTTGATACTTATCTTGTAAAAATGTGAAAAACTTTACGAAATCAAGTGATGAGAAAGTGATGAAACGGTGTGTAGGAGGGCAGATCTGTGGAAGTCAGTGGTTCATTTCATGCTTGGAATGGCACATGGCGAAATATTGCAGTTTCTGAGTACAGTTCATGATATTGTGATCAGTATGCGCCAATATGAAGGATCTTAAAACACACAGGACTGTACCTCAGGAAGAATCAGTCTGATCCTCTGAAAGTAGAATCATTTATGACTGACACGGCAGGCACTATGGATAGAAGCTCCGCTATCTCTTAAATAAATTATCACATTTTTACAATATAGCTATCACATTTTTACAATGTAATTATCATGTTTACACAATCACATTTTTACAATACAGCTACCACATTTTTACCATATAGCAAACTATCAAGTTGTAACGTGATATGTTTCTTGTTAATACAATAAAAATTATCACGTTATAACGGGAAAATATATGTTTTCAACAATAAACGTAACAACAATCTTGTGTTACTGATCTTTTTTATATATATATAGTGTGGCACCAATACGCGCCACCCATGTCTCAGTAGGTGGTGCTGATATATAGTCCAGCACTTCCTGGGTGAGGGGAAGGCCTGGAGCTGGGAGGTGTCACCAGTCCATCACTCCATCGCTGGTGTTTTCTGCCTCCTCTTTTGATAAAGGCCGTCTCATCTCACCTGAGGTATATTGGGTCTCCCGGCCCCCTCCATTAAGGCGGTGCTCCCACTAATCTCCCTGTCAGGCTGACATTGCCCCATGTCCTCTGCATAGCTTTTATACGCATTTCTCAATTCGAAGGTTAAATACTTTTAAATTTGCATCCGGCTCATAGTCTGCTGCCGGAAAGGAGCTTCCGATTCTGCTTGCTTCAGACCTGGAGTGCCTGGAGAAACCCCGCTCAGGGTCTTAATCAGAAAGATCTGAGTCCCACTACACAGCCGACAAAAGTTTATCTTTAAATTGTGGCCGTACTGGAAATAGCATCAAGAGCTTCATTTATTTCTCCTTAATGACTCTCTCTCTTTCACTCTCCTGTTTGACACCAGTGATCATGTGCTTCAGAGTCATGAGTGAAACATCGTGACTCTGGCAGCATATCAGATGGCAAAATCCAACTTTAAGTAAAAGTGGGTCGGAGGCTGAAATGAACACTCTGCGCGTTTGTACAAAAGCGCTTTGTTGCGTGCGGACGACCAGGATCTAACTCCCGCTGCGTTTAGTTTTGATTTGACTCAAATGGAACCTGTTTCTGAGCAGAAGCGGTTGTGTGATGGAATTCAGCAGCCTGGTATTTTTAACCGAGGTGTGCAGGACCTGAGACTGATAATAGCATCTCACTGATCTCTCAGAGGTTTTCAGATCTCTCCTGCACAAAAAAGAAGAGCAGCAGCCTCACCATGAGTACTACACCTATGAGGTAATAGTTTGGTCATGTGAGCTACTGCAGCAGCTGTCAAAGAGCGTCCATCACCACCCCTGCAGCTGATTGGACAGCTGGCAGCACTAAGGGACCATCAACCAAGACAGAAACCTGTTTCTAACTTTAAATGTTCTTTTTTTTTCTTATTCAATCTGAGTAAACCTAAATACAGGCTGATTATATATATAAAAAGAGACCAAGGTCTAAAATCCAAACTTAAGAATGGGTTTTTGAGCTTTAGGTTAGTCAGTTTACCTTTTTATTCAGGGTTAAACATTCTCATACATACTTATAAAATCCAAATCACATGCTCATACATGTTACCAAAAAAATCCATTCCCTTGTGATGTCATAACTAATGAAAGGCCTATTTTCTTTGTGGCAGGGATTACGTGATTTATGAGGATGATATTAGTGCACTACAGCCCAAGGAGAGAGCTACCACCAGCCAGCTGCATCACAGAGGTCGAACCTCCGATGTCTCCCATCACTTATATGCACCCCTTTCCCAGCATCTCCATCTGCACGCACACACACGTGTGCACCAAAGTTCTAAAAATCTGACATGAAAATACTTGATTTGCATAAAAGGATGAGGCTTTTGGGGAGGTTGTGCTGAATGGGTCAAGTCATATATTTAAACAAAAACAACATTGGTTTAAGGTCTTTGAGGGTCTAATGTTAACGGGATTGTTAAAACCAATGTAAAAGCATTACAATGATAAGTTCAGTAAATGATTAGTGCTTAATATAAGTCAGATATTTATCACATGAATGAATAGTTGCATTTAACGGTAAATTGCATGATGATGATGATGATTTTTAATGTTAAAACTGCTTTGGCTCTGATGAAGGTGTAATTCAACAGTCATCATAATAAACCAATACATCCAAATTTGTTTTCAAAACCCAGCGGAGTTGAAGTTTAAAGCAAACCGTACTGAATTAGTAGAAATGATGCGCAAAGTTAGAATCGCTTTCTATGCGCGACTTTCATTTCAGGGTGGGGGAACAAAATGATGTCATTTCTCACGGCCCTCGTTCTTTATCCAGAGCCCCTTGCTCCTAAATGCTGGCTCCGCCTCTCCAGCTGGAGCACCCACCTTGTCCAGCGGCGGCAGGGGCAGCAGGCGCCGAGGCACAGGCGTGGAGCTCAGCGGGGAGCGAGCGCGACGCGCCGGGGCTGCAGCGCCGAGCAGCGCCGCTGGTTACCGCGCTGGTTCCAGGGGACGGGAGGACGCAATCCACGGAGAGGGTGTTGAGAATTTTCTGTCAGCTGTGGAAAGGAAACTCCCTCACGGCCAAATTTGGGAGTACCGTAACCCAGTGGTGGTAGGGAGGAGGAGGAGGAGGAGGAGGAGGAGGGGGGGAAACGATGCAGTTGCAATCCGACTCAGAGCGCCGAGCAGCCCGCCGGAGAGGCTGGTGATGCCCGCCGTGCGCAGATCACTGCCGCGGTGAGACGAAGGGGACGGGACAACGGGGTGCCGGGGTGGCGGCGGTGAGGATGGTGCTGGTCAGGTCGGGATCATGGCAAACGGAACCGGCACGATCATGTTAAAATGCGTCGTGGTGGGAGACGGTGCGGTGGGAAAAACGTGTCTCCTCATGAGCTATGCCAACGACGCCTTTCCAGAGGAGTACGTCCCCACGGTGTTTGATCATTATGCAGGTAGGAACACATTTTTATACTCCTGCATGTGCACATTTAACAGTGTGTGTCGGATGTTTGACTCCATGAAGAGTGAATCAAAGATTGTGTGACTGTTTCCCCAACTGCATCTGTTGCTATAATGGAAACCACTTGTTTGCCTTCATAGCAGAGAGGGGTTGGGGACTCTGATCCAACCCCCACCACCACCGCCGCCACCACTCCCCTATCCCTTGTTGCTCCCTCTCCTCTTCCTCTGCTCACAGCTCTTTGTCATTTCCTTGCAGTGAGCGTCAATGTCGGCGGAAAGCAGTACTTGCTGGGACTGTACGACACAGCAGGCCAGGTACGCTTCACGATTCTTCCAAGGACACGCTCCCACACGCGCTTTGTCAGCGCCCATTTCGGGTCCTCAACAATCCTCCAACACGCCCACGGGCTGCACATTTCAGCCCAGACGCTAAGCTGCAACAGGTGACGGCTTTCGCGCATGGGTTGGCTGCCAGGGTCGGCTGTAGCGTGGACAGTGGCGGCAGTGAAGGGGTCTCAATCCGTCTATTATGTGGAGAACAGGGCTCCAATGTCCAGTCGTGATGTCACAGGTTTGTTTACAGGGCCGCCTAAAGCCGGGGGTTTATTTTTCTTTACAATGCGCCATTCAGCACGGAGAGAGTTTCAGCGTTTCTGAACATGCAAAGCGCACGGAGCCACGCACAATCATGTTTACACTCAGCAAAAGAGCCAGTGTACGCTCACACACAGTCATCCAGTTACCTCAGCATAAAGAAAGACTTCACAATGAGGATTAAACAAGGGACTGGAACAGAAAACCTGAGGCAATGATACGTTTCCTGACCAATTTACCAATGACGAACTTGTGTTGCTCTTTGTGTATTTTTAATTGTCGGAGTTTCTGAGTTTTGAATTGTGCAGGCAGCAGTTTTGTTGGTTGAGTCCATTTTAGATCCCCATCTGGAACACCTCTAGATGCTGCTAGCATCCAGCTTGCATAATAAAGTGCTTAACAAATATTATCAGAGGGAGAGCAGACAGGTACTTTGTTCAGGGTAAAAATAGAAGTAGATGGCTCCTCACTTGTGGGCCTTTTTTCTGCTGACTTACCGACAGATACTTTTCTTTCTTAGGCTTAACGATGCACAAAAACAAATTACATGAAACGGCTCACAATGAGGACACAGGGTTATTTTCGGAAATGCAGGCCATTATTTGAAGATGTCTGCTTTTTTTTGTGTGTGTGCAGGCAGAACTACATGCGTTTGTTATTCTAAAAGAGCCTCAAAAGATGCACATTTGACCACAGGCGCTGTTCCGGGAACCTAGAGCTTTTGAAGAGTCCCTGCACCGAGTTAAGGAGCTTTGAGGCGGAAGTCGTGATGATGTTTTACCTTCCCGTCATGCATATGGCTAAAAAATACAAATGCCAGAAGTTTAATTTTGGTAGGGAAATGCAGACGTCTGTTGACAACATCTTTATTATTTACATGTCATCACAGAGGGTAGCGTTGCAGATAACCGCTCACTTTAGTTGGGAAAACACTGAATAAAATAAGCATCTTTACTCCCCCAAATTCAGTTAGCTCAGAGCTGCCAACTGACAACCGGAGCCCTTTAACACCAGAGTTTCCGGCAACCAGTAAACGCTTAACACTCTTCTTTGTTCCAGATTTAACTGTGTCAAGTCAGAGTGAGTCACAGCTTGAAATCAGAAGCCGCTCGCTGAAGATTTAATTAAAAAAAAGGTTCTGGGAAGCATCTGGAGGACTTTCATTGTTGTGTTTTGTTTTTTTTTTTCTGGTCGGTTCATTCATGAATGCTAAATGCACAGATCCAGAAATAGCAAATCTCATCCCAAAGCCCCGCACCCACCTGTGGCTGCTTCATGTTTTATTCTTGGGAAAACAGAGAGAAATGTTCCTGCTCGACTGGTCAAAGAGGAACACGAGCGTATTGTCTATTTTGGTGGTATTTTGGTGGTGGTTTGTTTTTAGCTGATTCAGTGCATCTGTGAAATGGAGAAGTTCTCCCAGATGTCTGCCATGGCTGCTGCCGGCCGCTGAGAGTAGAGTTACCGCTCTCTTAAACGCCTCGCTCCACCGCCCCCGACTCGGCTGACCTCTTTATGTGGAGCACAGGGCCAGCTGGTAATGTTTATAGCTCCAGCTTCTGATCAAAGACACCGGAGCCCCAAAAAGAGTGGGAGAGGGGGGCAGTGAGAGGAAAAGAGAAAGAGGAAGAGAAAGAGAAAGACATGAGGGGAACTAGAAAGTCAAGAAGGGGGAAGATGGCCTCAACTGTGATTCAGGTCATTTTGCATCTTTGGTTTAAGGCTGAAATACATTTTCTAATAATTCCAGTATTCAGTTATTAAAAATAATTTCTTCAAAGCGTCATTTCTACTCGGTCCACTAAACTTAGCACGTATTGTCATTTCTGTTGCATTCGCTGTTTCGGCTGCTGATCGGTCGCCGAAGAGGCACAGATTGCAGAGTTTTTAATGTCAAGAATAAAAGAAATTATAGAGCAATGTTTCTACTGGAAGATGTAGTTAGCCTAGCACAATAGCACAACGCTGCTGCTGCAGCACCTCCAAAGGGAAGCAAAAAATCAGCGTAATCCGTGTTGAGGGAAGTCCGCTGGTTAACACACTTTGTATCTCTGTGGAAAGGCTAATTCACAACTTTAAACAATGTGGTGGCTAATCTGCTAGCTAGCACGTTTCTCAGCTAGGTTTTTGCTTAAGATAATTGTTATATTATAGTAAAAAAAGTTAAAGCCTAGACTTCAGTTGTCGTATCTAGGTTTGATAATATTTTGAGCATGTTTAGGGGAACAAGAACGTTATGGATGCTTTTCCATTAAGTTAGCATGACGGAAAAAAAAAGTTGTGTTCACAGTATATTTCTTATCTGATTACTCAATTATTCACCAGAATATTTGATAGAATACTCCATTACTAAAGTAATTGATTGCCTAGTTGTTGTTTTTTACATTAGTGGTTTTCTGAATATTGGCAGTTACAAGGGTATATGAACTGATGCTACGAGAGTGGAAGAACCCAAACGGAGGACACACGCATCTGTGACGTGTTACACTAAGACAGATTCACATTGTCCCCACTTTAAAGAGTTGTGTATGAAGAGGAGGGTTCAAAACCTCCCTGCGTTTGAAGAAAATCAGCAGCGGTGGCTAACTAGCCAGCTCATGCCTCCATACAGAAGAAACACCATTTGCCCACCCAACAAAGGGTTTTTGTTGTATCTGCGTGTGGGTCCTAAACAACACGTAAATCGTAGCACATTGTTTAGTTTATAAAATAAGGAAACACACCGTTGTTTTTACAATGTTTGATTTTTCCGATTTCAAACCATTTGGCCAATCACAGCATTAACAGACCGGCCTGGACATTGTAGTACCTACTCATAAGCTTGGAACCCTAGCTGAGTACTTCCTAAAAAAGTACATCAGCCCTGGTACCCCCATTGAAAAAGCAGCAGACCCTCTAAAAAACGTCGATATTGCTCGGATTGGTCCTTAAGGGACGGTTCTGCCCTCACTGGATGTGATTTATCATCACTTTGTCGTGACACGTCAGGGCCTCAGAATCATGGCTGGTGACGTTAGCTTCCGTTCCTGACCTTTGCTTGCCGCCACGTTGCTCCAGCAGCCGCTGCCTACTGAATTATTCCATATGGTTGTTTTTCTAAATGTGAGGGGAACGAAGGGGGAAAGCCTTTTATTTATTCATTATTTCTCTCGTTGCTGCCTCTGCACTCAACAAAATCCTACAACGCTGCCCGTGGAGAAGCGGGAGGAAATCGAAAGTGGATGCTAAGTGCTGTGGTACCAACACACACATTCATGGAGGCATTCATGTCCCTCTGTTCCATCGGCTCTAGTTGATCCCACAGTCAACGAGCTTCCTGGAGATACTTTTACCAGATCACTTGACTCATCACTGACCTTAATGTGACAGTCTGATGAGTTCCTTGACTCAGCTACCCAGTTTGTCCCAGTGTCAGACTGGGCAGGGGTTTACCGGAGGCAGGTGGGGATTGGCTGCGAAGGTCGGAGGGGGTTCGAGGGGGATTTAGGTCCTTCACAGCTGGGAGTCTGTCTCTCTGCGGGACATGGATCAGCTCACACGTCAGATTTCAGGTTTCACACTTGAAACCAGTCTCAAAATAACTCCATGAAAGCTGTGAGACACCACATGATGCACTTCATTTAGATTTTTTTATTTTTAATTATTTATTCATTTTTTGCAAGCCCTAATCGGGCTCTCATTTCAGCAAACGTAGTTGAATCAAACAAGAGGGTGGTGGTGGTGGTGTGTGTGTGTGTGACTCACAGATATCATCACCCTCGTATGTCACACAGCGCCATCATTCCCGCTGTGAGACTGATCCCAGTGCAGCTGCACATGTATGAAGAGAATCTGCAGATCGCACTCGTGCCGTCTGACTCATCTCCCCCGTTTCCAGAATGTCATAATATTTACATTGGCGTCGCAGAAAAGACTCACGCAACGTTGCAGTGATGTCGAGCCGAGCTGATGAAACTGTTAAATACCTCAGTGGAAACTTTTCCCCTCAAACAGAAGCATAAATGTTCCTGAACACTGGAGCTCTGCGGGGGAAAACCCACTCGTGTCTGGCTGTATACATGTTGATAGGCCAGCAGGCGTGCTGCGTGTGTGTGGGGTTTTGCGTTAGGTGTGTATTAAGAAACAGATCTTGGTTTACAGTAAACTGCCCAGTCCAACACTGAGCGTCTTTGTGTCTGCGCTGCTCATGCAGGTAGAGGTCAGAAGGGCGCCAACCTCAACAACAATGTGACAGATAAATGTGAAAGAATAATGTTTGTAAATCGACAATTAAATAAGCAGAAGTATATGGCAACACTTTATAATCAGTACACAATATGGGCATTAGTAAGTATTAATAAATGCTGAATTCATCTTTAACAAAGAATATTTCAGAAATGAATAGTAATATGTGGTTTTTTAGCATTTTAATCTATTAGGATCCAGGCAGAAAATGTGGAAATGTCAGATTTTAACATATTTTTAAATATCAAAAGTCTTAAAATTACTAAGAAGCCTTATAGGATCCAACTCTGAGCACTTTTACTGGCTCCTCCTGGACTGAAGTGCTTGTACGCCACATATTAATTAAGTTTAACTACTTCTGCTTATTTTATATAGCGCCTCCTAAAATAAAATTGCCCCTAGGGGCTTTACAGAGGCAGAAACCCAGAGCCTGAACCGCCAGATAAGCACAGTGGCGAGAGAAAACTCTTTTTAACAGGAAGAAACCTTGAGCAGAACCAGGCTTATAAGGATGAACCATCCTGCTGAAAGTCGGGTAGAGGAGGCAAAGAAGAGGGAGACAGCACAGAGGAAAAGAAAGAGACTAAGAAAGGTCATATTAATGAGTATTTATGTTGGAAATATGCTGTGCAAATAAAGAGTTCATTATTTATTAATGTTTGACTCACGCTTTAGTGCGTACTAATTTTAACGTGTTACCAGTATATTTTAACACAAAGCTAGACTGGATATATCATGGCTAGAATGGTAAAATCGGTATTTTGGTATAAATGCTTCCAGATCCACCACTGGTGGGGTTGCACGTTGCATCATCTTAGTGCACAGATACTTCACAAGTGATGTAACAGTTGAAACCGATATGGGTGCACTGGCATAATGAACATTTTTAAAGGTGTTAAGGTAGTGAAAAGCCGCCCTGCTCTTCGGGGGACACAAGAAAAACCTTATTATGATCATGATGACAACATTAACCCACATTTGACCAAACATCTGTGGTAATAAAAGTGTATGTGAAAGCATCTGTCATCATAAACTGGAATAAGCGAACATTGTTTTACACAATCGTGACCCAGTGCACAAGTTCCTCAAAAGGAATCAGCTGTGAAAATGTAAATTCCATTTTTCTCTGTTTGCCCCAAAAAACACTCTGCAGGATTTGCTTCCTCTATCCATCCGTTTGTGAAGGTCGGGGTGAACGATGAAAGGTCCTGGAAAAAGAAATGTAGCTAGAAAGGCTCTATTTTGAGTCAAGACAAAAAGATTTGCATTCTGTTTCATCATCTGCTCCAAACTAGTATGAAGTCAGCGTATTTTATACTCCCTATTCTCAGGCTGGTACTCATAACAAAAAAACATGGCGTACCGGTCTGGTCCGGTTGTGTTAGGCAGAGCTTGACGTGCTGGAAGTGGAGAAAACCTGATGTCTGTGAAACAGAGGATGCTACAATTCTGAAATGAGAGAGTGCTATTGATTGAAGCGGGCCTCATTATCAGAGACCCATCGATCGCCCGGCAGGCTGCAAGCTGAGACGTCATAAGAGCTCGACCCAGGTTTACAGTAACTGCCAACGACCTGGAGGAAAACTGTCAAAGCTGTTTTTTTAGCCGTACATTTGAGTTCCATGTCCAATCTGTGTACATGAGACAAGCACTTTCACTTTAGATGAAAATAAAATCATGTGAAAACTAGAAACAGGGTCCCAACAACCCTCTGTGGGACAAAATGAATAGCTTATTGTGCCATATGTGGCCCCCGAGCCTCAGTTTGGCCACCTCTGCATTGCGGGATGTCAAATGAAGGAAAAAGAGAATTACTCTCCAGAGAAGGGCATCTTCCGCCTTATGACCCATGTCATGTGCCATTCCTGCTGTTTTTATTCACATCATTTGAACTAAACAGCCAACGGGATGATGGGTTGTAAAGTTCCTCCTGCTCCAGAGCGAGATGCCAGCAGCATTGTTTCTGATGACGTCTTTGTGCGCTGCCTTCCTGATCCGTCATGTCCTGTGTTCTTGCAGGAGGACTATGACCGCCTCAGGCCGCTGTCCTACCCCATGACCGATGTCTTCCTCATATGCTTCTCCGTGGTCAACCCTGCCAGCTTCCAGAACGTGCGGGAAGAGTGGGTGCCGGAGCTGCAGGAGTACGCGCCCAGTGTCCCGTACCTGCTCATCGGCACCCAGGTCAGTGTTCTACAGCGGCAGGTACCGATGGAGAAAAACCTTCTTCTGTGGGACCACGTGTCAAGCTAGCATATTTAACATGATAGCTTTTCAGAACTGAAATTTTACCTTTGTTAATGTAAATTTAAACTGGAGGTTTGGGTATGTGGAGGTAATGATCGGCAAAGGTGACATGAGTAAAAGCAAACAGGAAAAGGATGCTAAACGCTGCCGTTTGCGCTTATTGGTCACGTGGTTCACCCTAAAAGTCTAAGCTTGTGTTATCAACAGCAACAAACATGGTGAGTTGGCTCCCATTCCATCAACAAATGCCTCATAGATTTGAAGATAAAATGCATCACTGCTACTTGTCCACCGGTTTGGATGCTGATATATTTAGATCTCTGTGTTAGCAGCTCTTTGAATGTCTTTAGTTGTGTTCATATCCTCCCAAATATGATTTACAACTTTTGCAGTCATTTAAAATCTCTGACACCGAGCCAAATCTGTTCGGAACAACAAACAGTCCATTTTAGCCCCAGGACTCATGTGGAGCTACGTTGTTGGGATACCAGCAGATTGAATTTGATATTGTCTCCCTGAAACAGGAAACAGGTCGCTTGCTCTAAAACTTGGGTGGTGACTAAAACCCAAAACCGGCTGTTTTATCTCCGATGTAGGCCAATAATAGAGAAGCTAAATCAAACAAATAAACGTCCTAAAAGGGACCTTGTTCAATTCAGTTCAATTTTTTCAATTTTTTTAGCGCCTCTAATAATCAGAATTGTCTCTAGGTGCTTTACAGAGGGAGAAACCCAAAGCCAGAACCCCCTGGTAAGCACAGTGGCAAGAAAAAAAAAATCCCTTTTAACAGGAAGAAACCTTGAACAGGACCAGGCTTCTAAGGAAGAACCATCCTGCTAAAAGCTGGCTGGGTAAAGAAGAAGATGGAGAAGAAGACAGGACAAAGAGAATGAAAGAGAGAGAATATAGACATAAAACAGACTGTATATACATAATAAGATCAAAGCAGGTTTTTATAGGATCTACTGTTGGATATCTTGAAAAAGATACGTGTGAGGCTTAAATCTCCGCTAATCTGAACATGGTGCTCCGGCTCTTGGCTGTCAGAAATGATGTTCAACGGCGATTCCGGGTTTGACAAAGAAGAAGCTCTGATTACAACAGACTGAGAGGAAGTGTGTCTTCATCTTCTGCTCAGGACAGCGTTGCTCCACTCGTATCCTTGCAGCCGTTGGCTCCACTGTTAGACCTTTAACAAATTGAGTTTAAATTTAAAAGTTAGGCAAATGTGCCGAAGCTCATTTGAGCCACGCTGGAAGGAAATAAACGCACAGGAAAATACGCCGGCCTCAAAACGAAGCTTGGCTGGTAGGGGAGGTTTGGCCCCGGTTTCCCTAGAAACCACATGCCAGTGCTGCCCAGGAGCCCAGCGGAGGTGAAGAGGATGGAGTGGGTGTTTGCTTATCTCATGTCAGCTCCCAGATAACCAGTTCCTGCCAGGAGTCTCCGGCAGAGGGACGACACCGCGTACGATTCCACAGGTCACAGCCAGTGAAGAGGAGGATGCATCCGCTCTGTGAGATAGAGGGATGGATTCCATCTCCTCGCTTATTACAGAAGCACTGCAGCCAAAGAAAGAGGAACCTTGTGGTTGGCTGGAAAAAAAATCGCTTAGTAAGAGTCAGATAAGCACTTAAACGGCATCTCCTGATTGGGGAACCACAAAGAAACAGGCTGCGGGATCATGTGGGTTTCCCTTCTTACGGTGATGAGGGAGTTAGGAAAACTAGTTTGACATCGCTGTAACTTGACACCTTTTTTTTTATTAACTAGTTGTCAATCGATTGTTTTAAAATGGAGTGGTTGAGTTACATTTTTGCTAAAACTGTCTGGGCCTGGGGAGTTTCTGTCGCATCTTCATCCGTCTTTGTCTTCTCTGTGTGTGTGTGTGTGTGTGTGTGTGTGTGTGTGTGTGTGTGTGTGTTCCAAACATCCAAATTGAATCAGAGTATATTTGCTGTTATGAAAAGGCAGCAGCATGAGAGTCGTGCTTGTGGGCAACCGTCAAGCACCCATCCAGGTAACAGACTGAGGCGATAGCTGCTCATAAATCACCCTCGGTAACCTTCCTCTAAAAAAAGAGTTCCTGAAGGGCCATCATCTCAATTCCTGGCCCATTTTTCTTTCAGATTGACCTTCGTGACGACCCCAAGACCATTGCCAAACTGAACGACATGAAGGAGAAGCCTATCGTCACTGAGCAAGGACAGAAACTAGCGAAGGAGGTTTGTGCTCTTCAACACTTTACGTTCCACTTGGGGAACAAGCTATTTATCAAATATCACATATCACTTATTTATCATATTGCAGGATGTTTTACTGATGTTTTACCGTTGTACTGATTCATAGCTACTATGTATCTATCGTATCTACCGGTTACTATGTAACTATGTATCTGTATTTAGCTGTACTAAAACACCTCACCACTGCCCATCTTAATGGAAGAGGCTGTTTTTACCTATGTTTCTCTTGTTATCGCATATTATTTTTTGTTTCTGTGTTTATTTTCTGTATTTTTGTAAGGTTTTTTTTAAATTATTGTTGGGCTACAGGTCAATTTTCCCCACTGTGGGATCAATAAAGGTCTTATCTTATTTCTGTAGCGTCGTCTGCTAGCAGCTGTTTTACATTTACTCAGATGGACCTGGCAGTTTATTTGGATTTCATTGTCATGGTTATTTAGGTGAGGGGAAGAAAAAAACAATCTAAATTGTAAAAATGCAAAATTCGATTCAACATGAATTTGTCATCTGATCCAGATTTTTTCAGAATCCTTCTGTTTTTGTCTCCTCTTCAGATTGGTGCATGTTGCTATGTGGAATGTTCTGCGTTGACCCAGAAGGGCCTGAAGACGGTGTTCGACGAGGCCATCATTGCAATCTTGGCTCCCAAGAAAAAGAAAGGAGCCCTGAAGAGACGACTGGGGCCTCGCTGCATCAACTGCTGCCTGATCACATGATGCAGCATGTGGGTCTGCTGGTCATCCATCCATCCAGACAAGCAGAGACCAAACCTGGAATAAATGTGCACAAAGGAGGCCTTGAAAGGACTTCTTTCCAAGGCCGTCCATCACCAGTCGAGGTTGCAGCTCTGCTACCAAAGGAGCAAAGAAAAACCCACGTCGGTTGCTCCTTTTTTGCCTCCAAAGTACCTTCTTTTGTAACCATTTTTTAGTAATTTTCCCTGCAAATTGTTAAAAGCTGCCATACAAAAGATTTCTAAGGTTTCAAGAATGTCTTAAGTGACACTGTGATGGTGACCAGGATGCTATTCTGGACATGAGGCCTCTGTTTTTTTCTATTTCAAACATCTGAACGCCACTGTTCCTCAAAATCTGCCCACACGTGACCATTGTGTGGGGATAACAACAACGCTGTGCAGTCAATATACTGTATTTTGGACTTTGAATCATTGTTTTTAGGTTTTACGTTATAGTGGAATGCCAAAAAAATTAAGTTAGATCTTCATCAGTAAGGGAAGATGTCGATTATTCGTTTTAAAAGTGCATATTATTCAGAGTTTAAGATGTTTTTTTTAGCTCTATAAGGAGATTGTACCTTCTTTTATCCTCTAATAATATGTTTGCATTTGTATCGCATCTTAAAGAAGGTTTAGATGGGAGAAGGTTGTAGAAAAGAAAGTCACTTCCAAAGACTCCCCTTTCTTTAAGCTGGCCTAGTTGTGTGTGTCAAAGGCACAACGTGAAGCACAGTCACTCTCCTGGCCTGACGGAGCACGTTTCCCCTGCTCTGGAACTCCACAGTCTCCCATCACAGGCTGACGGAAGCACAGAGGACGCACAAGGATGAAAATAGCACACCATGTTACCAGGCACAGTTAGCAACGTTAGCGCCCAGTCGAGGTGCAACAACCAACTCCGCAGATAGTGTCACGTAGCCAATTTTTTTCCTCACAATCTTCACAATTATGACGGGAATGTGAAATGCCAGAGTCACATGACCTAGGAGAAGATGGAAAATTGAACCTAATAGCAAAAGGATTGGACATCTAGCATAGATTTAGGTGCCAATTGGCACTTGATGTGCAGTTCATGCTAACATTCTAGAACCAACATAGAATAATATTATTGTCATGTGTAACTCCCTGGAATGTTCAGGAGAAATTAGCAATAGTTTGCTTTCGCCTGTGGCTCTGTGTTGCACGATACATCACGGTTAACATTCCACCGCGTGT
>CAAE01015016.1:800026-820823 GCA_000180735.1 Tetraodon nigroviridis
GATGGCGCACTTTCTCTTGTCTTACCAGTGGCTCGTGCTGTTAGCGATAAAGAGATACTTTGCTAAATGACACAGGGGCTTTAAAAACTATAACATTCTAAAACCAAATTAAATTTGGCTTTTCTCCCCTAATTTATAGTCTTAGTAGAACAAATACAAACAGAAGTGGTTAGAACATGTAACTCTATAGTTGTGAGACGTGTCGGTGAGACACATTAAACAGCTTCGTCGGGTTTTCAGGATTTAAATCACAATCTAAATGAAACTACATTCGTCAACCGTTTATAGAGAAACAAATCAAAGGAAAAAGTATAATATTTTTTTAAAAACTGTGAGACCTCATTCTATTTTGTCAATATTGTTGTGTGTTGTGTACACACATTTCTGATGTCTTATTTTTTGCATGTATGTCACACTTAAGTTTCACAACAAACTAACTTAAATATTAGTCAACGACAGCAAAAGTAAACAAAAAATCTCGCTTTCTAATTAAGGTTTTTATTATAAAGGGAGTAAAAAAAAAATCCAACTGTATTCTCTCACTTCTCCTCCTTTTGTTCTCACTGGGATTATCACTGTGTCCAGTCTTCCTTGCCATTTTGGATTTCTCTCGTCCTCTTTTCGTTCTCTCTCTATCTTTCTGCAGGCGTCCCTTCACCAGACCATCGTGCTGCATGAATCTCAGCCTCTGACAAACCCAGTGTCACCTCTCTCTCGTCTACGCTGCTCCTCTTTTCACGCCAACCTGCCTATGTGGTGTCATTATATGTTTCCATGTTTGTTTCTCTCTCTCTGTTATTCTCTCTGTCCTGTCTCCCTCCTCTTCTCCTTCTTTACCCAGCAGGATGGTTTCTTTTTTGTAGGCCTGGTCCTGTTCAAGGTTTCTTCCTGTTAAAAGGGAGTTTTTCTCTGCCACTGTGCTTACCCGGGGGGTTCTGGCTCAGGATTTCTGCCTCTGGAAAACCCATAGAAACAATTTTACTGTAAAAGGAGCTACAGAAATAACAATGGACGATTTGACCTGGAAAACTCACCGTGGAAGCATGAATTCTAAAAATCCCGAAGGAGAATGTCTGTGACCCTCAAGCCGAAACGAATTTGGGTTCAGCAGCGAGTCCACCAAGAAAATCGTTGGAAAGTACGGCAGGAGGCTGGAACAGTCTGGCAGCGAGTGGACGCGTAGCATTTAACCGGCGTCACCACCATCGTCACGTTGCCATGGTCGCCGTGGTGCAGCCGTCACCTGGTGAGAGGGAGCCATGTGATCCCTCTCATTTCCTTTCATGAGCTCTAACTGGATCAGACTGGGGAGGCTGGTGTGGTGAGACAGCAGGGGGAATTCCCCCCCACAGCTCAGCACGGCGTTACTCACACCACTTCCACCTCCCAGCGAGCCGTGTGTCACCGATGAGCCTCACCGTGACCTCGTGTGTGGGCGCCAGTGGACACGAAGGCTCCTCTGAGACACTTCCATTGTTTCAGATTTACTTCGGTGGGAGCCATGACGCATGCTGACTGGTCCAGGGGACTGGGACCAGCGCCAGCTGAGCTCCTGTATTTAAACACACTGGTTATACTGGAGCAGGCATGATAATTAGACCTTTTACAGTGGGACAGAGGGCATAACTGGACTGGTATCTATACCTCCTCTTCACGTCGTCCCTCCGTCCTTGCATGTGTGGCATCCCAGTGTGTTGGGGACTGGGCTAGCCCTGCAGCCCTTCAAAATATGTGCATGTGTCTTCATTCACGTGTTCAAAAAGCTAATTCAAAAATAAAAAAAAAACCAAAATGTGTATTTTTTCCCCTATCTTTTAGATGACTCAGTTATTACAGTTTTAGTAATCTTTGTGACTAAGGAGGGATGAAGACCACGAGGGCCTGACGCGTTTCCGGTTTTTTGCTACATCGTCTCGCGCCGTCCTCCCACCTGCTGCGCCTCTCACCTGGATGACGTCATGGTTCCGCCGATCCACCATGGCTCCGTCCAGCATCACTTTTCCTCTCCACGTTTCCAGGAAACTCCTCCTCCTCCTCCTCCTCCTCCTCCTCCGCGGGTCCATTGGCGGCGACAGACGCCCATCATGCGCGTCATTCTGTGGCCGCTCTATCCGTCGGAAACAGCCGGCTCTGTCCTCCTTCCCATTGGATTGGGCCACTGTCAGTCCGGGGCCCTGACTCCGAGCACCGTCCGCCTTCGCTGGCTCTCTGGCTGCTAAATCGCCGTCATATTGGCTGCTAGAATCAGCAGCAACGGCGGTGGAGGAAGAGACCCTCACCATGATGAAGAGTGGGGTTTCGCCGCACTTTGACCGTGATTTATTTTTAAAAAATATTTTAGCTAGTGTTTAAATTGTATTTTTAAAGTATCCGGGATGGTACTATCAAGTATCAGAGGACCTTTTGTGCTTTCATCCGACACCGTGGTCCGCGAGGGGGATGTATGCCTGACTTCTCTTAATAGCCATTTTTTACAGACAAAGAAAGCTTTTGAATAGAGCTTTCTAAAGGCTAACGGGTAAGTTATAACTTCCAGAAAAGACACGTTTTTATTTCTGCGCGCCTCGTTTGTTTGCTCGGCCCGTCGAAGCAAGAAAAAAGCTCTCCGTTGACTTGTGTTGATATTTTGTGTCCTTTTTTTTCCTCTTTTTTTACAAGCTAGCATGCTAAGCCTGCTAGCTGGCTAGCCGAAAGGCTAGAAAGTCCATACTCGAGAGAATGCTAACAGATAGCATTTTTGACAGCTCACAACCGGGCCGCTGGTTCGGCTGCCTGTGTGGAGCCCTGCCGGTTTCCACGGGGAACAGAGAAGAGTTCGAAAACACACTTTTATTTTTTTTTGGAAAAATGGCTAGACATCCTACTGGAGTTGTAAAGTCTGCTTGGCCAAGGCCACAGTTAGCGGTGAATGTGTTAAAATATTAGCACGTCTTCGAACTTGGTTGGTACCAGAGAAAAGTGGGGCCTCCGCAATTTCGAAGGCCTTCCAACCATTTTCACTTAGCAACTGTAATTACCTTATAGTTTCATGGTCGTGACAGTGATAAAATAACGTATTCTCAGTTTATTAACTCGCTTTGGCTGGAAAGGCCCATTTTTGTCCGTGATAATGAATAATTCAAGTAAAGATCATCTGAGGAATGTTGAGACAGGATTTCCAAACTAGAAACACAACATATTTTCACTCAAACTATTTTTTCAGTAATTTATTTATTTGTTTTTTTGGTAAAACTTTACATTTCTTAATAAGTCCCGTGTACTTAAGGTAGCTGTGGCAGCTTTGGTGATTTGCTGCATAGTAACAGTGTATTAATGTGTAGTTAAAGTTTACTTTCCAAGTCAAAAATAAATGTCTTTACAGACCATTCCATCAATCAAGATCCTTGTCTCATACTTTTTAACACCTTCATTTAAAGATTACATGTGGCATTCTTTGTGGCACATATCTTTGAGAAGGCACGCTGCAAATATCTCATTAACTCTGGTCTGAGCTGCAGAGGCATCCTCCTGTAATCTTGTCTTCTCTCCAGCCCTCTGGTAAATCAGCTTGATCCTCGGAGAATGGGTGTGTTTGGCTGCCGGAGAAAGCACCAGTATCCCAGTTCTGTCTCGGGGCAGCTTTTAAAGGTTTAGACCAGACGGTTGATGGCTCGCCACGGTTGTAGAAGGTCGGGATGAATTATAATAAACAACAAAGCGAGAAAGATTGGAAATGACTTGATTTGTACTGCCTTTTTTCCAGTGCCTGTCTGTAAAATCTGGCAGATTTTAAAAATGCCACTTTTTAGGCTAAAACAACCATAGCCTCCTAATTCTAGTTCATCCTTGATTAACGTTCTTTGCAGTTCACAGAGCAGTTTTAGAAACCAGACAGTTGCTGGCAGATGTAGGTTTCAGTTTTAGCTCCCAAAGATGAGAAGAAGACAGTTTTCTAGGTATATTTTGTGCAGAATGATGGTCTTGTGTCAATTTTATCCTTGTGCAGTTAGATGACACATCTTTACATAAGAAAGCAGAACTCAGAGGAATGAGGGATTTTTTTATGTGTGTTGAGTAAAATGTGACTCGGTTTAAACCGTTGGCATATTCATTTAATTTAAAGTGATATATTGTTGGAGAGTCATCCTTACATTTAACCAAAAGTGTTTTCAGCTGGTCTGAAAACAGCGAGCAGGTACGAGGACTTCATAACATTGGCAGTAATGATCACATGCGGGCCAATTTTCTGATTAGAACTGAAAGCCAAAGAAGAATGAATATGCTCCATATAAACACTTCATTCAAGAAAAAATATAGGTCCAAATGAAGTCAAATTTGCTTTTGCTTGAGATGGAAACGGTAATCAAACCAGTTGTTTTCCCATTCCACAACATTGGCTGCTTTCAGGTTAAACTGCAGACTTTGTTTTTCTAGTTTATTATAAAATATCCCAAGAACTGACCTTTCATTAGCCTGGTGGTACTGAGTCGTTAGTACCAGTATTATGGTGAAATTGCAATCAAGGGTCTTTTTCCAGGATAACGGTGTCGCCCTTTGGCGCGGTTGCAGAAACCCCCCACAGAAAGCAGCGCAAAGCAGCCCGGAGCTGGTCTGAATGATGTCCTCTGTGAGACTCTCGTAAACCACTAATGTTTTCAGACTGTGCCAACTTGAGTTAGTGTTGGTTAACCTGCTCGAAATGTATTTTGAGTTAAATAAGAACATTATCATTGCTGTACCCCTCGAGACTGCTGAAAGCTACTAATGTGCTTTTAGGCAGATCCTAACAAGGATTCAAACTTGACCAGGACATAACAACGTCAGACATTGTAGGGCTGTTTTTTTTTCCTCAGAGAAGTTGCACAGTGCAGCACTGAGGTGATCTGAGCCCCTCACAGACACTGCATGTAAAACTGGTAAATCTAGAGACCCATCCAACCCTCTTTTAAGCGGCTAAACAGCATTTTCATGCAGGATTTTCTGAAAATCGCTGATCTTTGTCGCACTCAC
The DNA here is from genome assembly GCA_000180735.1 of Tetraodon nigroviridis. Classification (NCBI taxonomy): domain Eukaryota; kingdom Metazoa; phylum Chordata; class Actinopteri; order Tetraodontiformes; family Tetraodontidae; genus Tetraodon; species Tetraodon nigroviridis. The sequence goes on from CAAE01015016.1 coordinate 805,016, forward strand.
GATTGAAGAATCACATCACCAGACGTGAAAATAAAGCACATTAGGGTGTAGGCCAGGGGGGATGTAAAATGTTGGTTTGGTGTATATTCAAAAGAATATTAAGTTACTCTGTGGTGATGTGGACGCTGTGTGCTGTTGTAGCTCCTGTTCCCAGGAAACACTGTTTGCACTAAAAATGTCTAATTGCATAAATATTTTCAGTATTTCGGTCCATTAAATCCACATTTACCAGCACCCACAGTTGAGCTAAGAGAGTTGTTTTGCCAGTGTTTTGTGATGTTTTTCAGAGTTTTGAAAACTCTGTTATTGCTGAAAAACCTTCATCTGGTTCTTGTTGAGTGTGGAGAATGTGTTGGTCGAGGCCCTCATAAATAAATAAATGCTCATCCTTACTTTTGACCTGGAAGCTTTCAAAAGGCTGATTTCAAATGTGTCACAGAGACACTGTCAAAATGATGAATGTGTGACCTGAGAGTCTGGTCAGAGATGGTGTAAATGTTCCAAGAAAAAGTAAAAAAAACATTTTTCGACCCACAAATCAAGAGACTAGAAAAGGTGCCTCTGTCTATACAGTCTGTTATTTTATGTTTATAATTTACAGTCTTGAACCTGTGGATTTTTTTTTTTTTACATCAGAATCCGCAGAGATTGTGTTTGACTTGGAAAAATAGATAAGGTGAAAAGTGCGGGTTAGTTTGAGATTATTTTTTTGAGCGAGAGCCGCAGTGATTTAGAGGCGCTGACAACATCTGAATGGTCACCCGACGGAATGTATGAAAGGTTTGTTATGCCAAATTTGGGAGGAACAGTAAATCAGCATCATGTAAAGCGTACATGGGCGAGTAGCGGTAGCGTGCATGCTGCTGTTGCAGGGAAAGTTCTTTGGTCAGGTCTAGACTGGCTCTGTAATACAGTACATACCAGCAGATCAGCTGTGAGCAGATCTTCGGTTCATTTATAGCCCCGGCCTTGTGTCTCTGCACGTCTGCCTGGCAACTCTGAACTCTGCTGTTCCAACTACTCAAGTCTAGATGGCTCTCAGACGCTCCGGTCCTATTTATACTTTCACCATGGCTAATTATTGGACACATGCTAGCCTGGAATTTCAAGCTCCAACATTCTTGATGTAGGCTTTATTTCTCCACCTGTGACTTACTTTTGTCCTCTGTTCCTCTCAGGTCCTCTCGGCTCTTCACGGCAGAACCATGTGGAGCAACCTGAAGAGCAAGTGCCAGACGCTGTTCCACAACAACGGTAACCCAGGACATGCTGCCAGCAGGGCGGAGGCGGATTCTGTCCACTGCACGCTAGCTCCCAGCCCCGGAGGCAGCTCAGGGGAGGCCCAGGCAGCCTCGGCAAACTCCAGCCCATCGCGGAGCCTCCAGCCAGCTCCGACGGCGCCGGCAGGACGGCGACACCATAACTGTGTGTCAGACATCCCTCAGGTGGTAGAAATCACTATTGACAAGGACAGCGAGGATGTACGGGGAGAACCAGGGGGTGTCCCCCTGGCCAGGAGAGACTCCTACTCCCGGCACGCTCCGTGGGGCGGAAAGAAAAAACATTCGTGTTCAACCAAAACGCAGAGCTCTCTGGAGATGGACCGTAGGTCAGGGCGCGTGCGAGGTAGCGGAAATCGTCGGGACAGGCGATGCGGCGTGGGTTCCTTCCAGGAGATGAGCGACGGCGTGTGCGGAGGACGCGGCTTGAGCGCCCGGTCTTTACGCCAAAGGCTAAGCGATACCGTTGGACTGTGCTTGCCTCTGCCTGCTCACAGACGCTCCCACTCGGCGAAGAACCCGGTCATCTCCAAAAGAAAGATCCACCTGACGGAGCTCATGCTGGAGACGTGCCCCTTTCCACCCGGTTCCGACCTCGCGCACAAGTGGCACTTGATCAAGCAGCACACGGCCCCTGTCAGCCCGCATTCCTCCACCGCCCTGCTGGACGCCTTTGACCCAGCACATCCCTCACCGGAAGACGAGGAGGAGCGTCTGCGCGAGCGCCGCCGACTTAGCATAGAGGAAGGCGTGGACCCGCCGCCTAATGCACAGATCCACACTCTGGAGGCCTCAGTGCCAGGTTCCTCTCTCTACAAACTGGGACCAAAAATGGCTCCTGGCATGGGAGAGACTTCTGGGGAAATCTGGGCTTCAGGGTCCAACAGCTCGGCTGGTGCTGCGTCGTCTTTGCCCTGTGGACAAGGGTTAGGAGCTGCAGCACCGCTGCAGGACTGCGAGTCAGAGGAGGATTCCACCACCCTGTGTCTGCAGGCTAGGAGGCCCAAACAGAGGCACGCTTCTGGGGACGGTCACCTGAGTCGGCAGCAGCCTGGGCCTTGGAAGGTGCACACCCAGATAGACTACATCCACTGCCTTGTGCCGGACCTGTTGCAAATCACGGCTCTGCCCTGCTACTGGGGTGTGATGGACCGCTACGAGGCTGAGGCGCTGCTGGATGGCCGTCCAGAAGGCACCTTCCTGCTGCGAGACTCGGCCCAGGAGGATTACCTCTTCTCCGTTAGCTTCCGACGCTACAACCGCTCGCTGCACGCCCGCATCGAGCAGTGGAACCACAATTTCAGCTTCGACGCTCACGACCCTTGCGTTTTCCACTCTTCCACTGTCACGGGCTTGCTGGAGCACTACAAGGACCCCAGCGCCTGTATGTTTTTCGAACCTCTGCTCACTGTGCCTCTCCATCGGACCTTTCCCTTCGGCCTGCAGCACCTGGCACGAGCCGCCATCTGCCGCTGGACCACTTACGATGGTATAGGCTCCCTGCCGCTGCCCCCCGCTTTGCAGGACTTTCTGAAGGAGTATCACTATAAACAAAAAGTACGAGTACGCTGGCTGGAGAGGGAACCGCCACTCAAGGTCAAATAGAGCGGACTTCTCCATCGTCTGATTACACACACTGCAGGAAGATTACGGAACGTTAAAATATTCCTCATTAGCCGGTTGGAGGCTAAACTGACATGGCTCTCTTTCTGGTGGGAGATGAAAAGTCATAATAACAAGCTACACGTGATTCACTCAGATTTGTTTTAGTTATTACTTACATCACGGGAAACACAACTGTATTCAGTATAAAGCTGACAAGCACACGTTTTATTGTGTAGAAAAGGATGTTTCAGCTGGGACAGACGACACCAATAGGATCATTTCGGTTGCTTTGGTTTTTCTCTCTGGCTTCGTGCTCAGCGTCCGCCTGATCCCGCTTCATCTCCGTGCCTGTAGACCTGCCTGCATGCCTCCGAGTTCATCCCAGATTTGCTATATCGACACATGTGGCTATGTTGTACAGTTCACTCTCTCTCGTGTGCTTCTTATTCCTCCCTAGCTTATTAAAGTGTGTGCGTGCTTGTGTGTGATGAGAGGAAGCGCTATTGGTACGCTGCAGTCAGAGCCCGTCCCGTGGACGGAGCTGCATAAGGCACATTTGTTGCCATCTTTTTGCACACATCAGCTGCGAGGGCGTCGATGCCAGGGTCACTGATCAGGGAAAATCAGGTGCTTACCCAAGACTAATGTTCATGTTGGCTACTCCTGAAATAGAAGTGATCTACTGTGTCCTGTCTAAGACTGGGTTATAATCATGCAAGTAGTCATTTTATAATTGCGCACTGGTCTGTGTGCCCAGCCGAAACACTTCGAGGAGCTACTTCCAGCCTGTCACCATCAGGGCTGAAGTTGGTGGAAATGGCCTCGCTGATTTACTAAATCCAGCAATCTGCGATAGAATCGGACCGTACCTCAGACCGTACGCCGTTGTGCGGAACGTTCATCGCCGGCCAATCACAGCGGCCGCCGTCTGCGCCGCTGTGACGTGTAGTTACGGTTTTGGGGATTGGCGCGCAAGGCTGTGGCAAAGATCCAGTGTGCGATTATGAATCCCACCCCAGCGCGTTATCTCCCTCCACACATTCTCAAACCAGAAGTGAAGTGGGCTGTTGTGTTTGTGTGCTGTGTACACGCAGCCCATTCTTCAGCCTGCACACCTTCTGAAGGCTCTAATTCTCACCGGTCGGCCATGAACAAACGTCTTCATGTTTATTGTTTTAGCAGTGTCAAAGGTCACAATGAAGTGAAATTCACATCCCCCTGACCCAGGTGTAATTTCACCCTCTTGTCCGACAGACGGACACTTTTTGTGGATAATTCATTCAAGTAAATGTCTGTTTTGGGTTTTGTGTGACTCAAAAGTGACAAAAGGCTACAGATGTCTCAGTTAGATTCAGTTTCCCAGCACTTTGTTCTCAGAAAGCTTGAATGCACGTTGATGACACCTGTGTGTTACCTGGAGTTCAGAGACGAGCGTTAGGCGGCTGGATCATAAGGAGGATGTTGCTTGTGCAGTTTTTTCTTTTGTTTTGTTTTGTTTTTGTTTTTGCACTCGTAAAGAACAAACGTTTTATTCGCTGTCACTCGTTCAGCAAGTAGCAGGAAGGTGTGCTGTCAGCGTTCTGCCGTTAATCTGAAACAGTTTCGCTGGTTTGGGGATGGGGGTTTTTCTGGGTACTGAAGGCTCCGCCTCTGACTGGCCACGCCCCTTGCACCGCGTAAGGGGCGTGGCCAGATGGATTCATCTAAGGCCTGTTTGTGCTGCTGTCCCCGACGGTTACAGCCCAGAGGTGGCTTCCCACTGTGGCAAAGATGCTCAGAGGATTGAAATAACTAGCACTTTAATTTTAATTTAGCGTTCACCAGCGCGGCCTGTGAATACTGGGACAGCGGACGAGTTTGTTGTGCTCCTGCTTTCGCCGAAGCGTATTGGACTCAAAATGACATCGGTGTTTGCGAAAACCGGCTGCAGCAGAAAAACTCTTGGGAACTCGCTGCCTCTTGAAGGCGAACAAAGCCATTGTTGCATCGCTGGCATTGCAGGACATGCAGATTGTCAGATTTAAAAAGATATTATGTAGTGTGATTTGATTCAGCCCTTCTAGTCAGAATCTGTACTAACAGCTGCTTTTAGGAAAACTACAAACTTATTACACTTGTATTTTCATTTGTTGTTGTGTCTGTTTTGTTTGTAAGACGGTTTTCTTTGTCCTTTGTCAATTTTTCCTTCTTGCTTTGGCCAGGTCTGGTTTTAAAAGGCGATGCGTCCTCTTGCACTAAGGTCAGATCTCTTGGTTTTTATGGACCACATTTTGATGGTGTTCAGCTAATGGAGTTGATTGTTTTTTTTTTTTTAAGCCATGCGTTAGTAAAGCTTTTAAAATTTTTACATCATCAATTGTAAATGAAATACTTCAAGTCAATTTTACCTCCAGATAGTGGCCTAATGTTGCCCTTACCACCTGATTTGCAGCTTTAGTGAAGGGGGGCTGGAACTTCCCTTGAATGCATCGTCGTCTCCGATGTTTTGAAACTGGTGTCAGAGTCGAAGGCCACTGCGTGGAAATGTTACAGTGTCATTGATTTCCCAGAGCTTCACCTTCCCCTCTGCAAGTTCAGAGTCTATCGCTGTGCTCAAGCCGAAAATGTGCACTTATCGCATTTTGTTGCCAATATGCTGAATGGAAACACACAAATGTCCGACTGTCCAAGTATTCTCTGGCAGCGCTCTTTAGCTTCAGACACTCGCGTGCTCCGGTTCTGATTTTCAGGAAAACTGCAGGCAGAGCCGGAATATTTTACTGCTTCGCGATGGGTAATACTCTAAATATGAAACCACCTGGAAAATTTTAGAGATTTTCACTTCAGTCAATTTTCAGATCTGTTCTTTTTTTTTTTTTTTTTAATATATATAAGAATTGAGACGTAAAAACGTTGACATTATTTTTTTTCTCTGGTTTTGATATCATCTATAGCAGTTACTGAATACCTTTGTTTTAGATAAAACGTGACCTCGAGGGTGGCATCGATAGTTTTCCATTTTTCCTGACTGAAAAAGCGTCCGCCGTGTGGAGCCCGCAGATGTCTCTCAGCATTGTTGGATCTGTTTATCCCGCCGACGGGATTAACGGCTCGATCCGATGCGAATTGTTGACTTTATATTCCGTAAAGTGTGCGTTGCAAACATTTCAAATATTCAGTATTTCTTTTTATCTACACTAATTCAGGTGCCGCCAGCCTCCGATATGCTGCAGTTTGTGTGCGTGTGTGTTGTGTGGGAGTTGATTGGTGTCACAGCCGCACAGAGGGTCACCGTGGTTGGGGGCCGCAGAGTCCAGTGTGAGGGGTGACCACTCCTATGAACAGTGACCTCTTTGCCCCGTCCCACCTTTGCCCTTTAATCTCAGGCAGGCCCATTGTAAGGAGAGTCCCTGGACCCTCCGGACTCAGTTTTCCCCATGGGAAATATCTGACATTAACCGTAGCACATGTTTGCCATAATAATCTGTAGAGTTAGGGGAAAAAAAAAAAAACTGAAAAGAAACTTGTATGTAGGATGATGATGGAGTCACATAGCCAGATGTTTAGGTTTGAGTCTTCTCTGGTGAGTTAACTTTTTGGAACACATGTTTTGCACACATCACACTAGTTCATGTATTGATACATACCCCCCCTCCCCAAACCAAAAGCCAGGGGTGTGTAAACATGGACCATACTTGGACAGCATGACGTTTGGGTTGTTGTCCCGTCCCCCCCCCACCACAGCAACATAAAGGGAAAACAAAACTAACATGGGTGTAAAATATCTGTCAGAATTGTACCAGGATAGATGAGGCCAGAGCTCCCAGAAATGAAGTTAACAAACCCCAAGAGATAAAGAGAAAAATTGAGCAAAACATGCTTTTATTTTGAAATTTAAGAGGCCTCGCCTAAAGTTTTGCCTCATCAATTTTAAAAAAAGATAACCGATTGTCCGGATTTAATTCAGGACTATTTACATGAATGTTGCCATCACAAATTCCTGGAGGGGCTGAGCGTTTGGCAGCACTCAGACCCAGTGGATCTGCTCTGGATCACAGCGATCCCATCAACACCCCAGTATGTCACGTGGTTTTAAGCTCTTAGAGGACAAACAAAAAAAATATTCTGTTTTTTTTCCCATATATATTTAAAAATTAGCTCTTAAAGTGCTATATGCAAACAGAAAAGATTTATAAAAGAAGTACTATTTTTCATTATAACTTCTCCCTAATATGCAATGGAGTGGAGTGGAAGACTGGTTGCAATCCTCTGTCACTTTAATGCTGTACGTGCACATTGGTTGCTATGTGGGTGTGGGCGCCAAGGCGACAAGACTTGACAATGATGGGAACTAATGGTTGGTCTCTCCAAAGCGCCGCGGTTTTCCACAGACCGCCATTCCTATTCGTTCTGACCAATTAGGAAAAGGTCCCCCAAAGTCCTGGGCCGGAGGCCGAGCGAGCCGCCGTCAGACGAATATCGCCGCTCCAGTTTGTCCTTCTGCGGTTTCAATTGGGAGCATGTAAATGGCATCACTCACGTCTCACAGTGTGTTCTGTCTATCTCCTTCCCCATCATCCAGCCAGGAAAAAAACAAGTTTTCCAGTGTAACCTGTTCATTTTTTTAAGAGCCGTATGATATGACACATGTAGCTGTCTCTTGGTGCTTGGCTTATGCTTCATTGTCTTAATATTCCAAATAAAACTGTTAAGTGTAATCCACACTGACCCTGGATTTCATGCTGACTGTCTGACCTTTGTTCTAGAGTTTGTGGTGATGCAAAGATGCAACGTTATCTGCATTCCATGTTTTTGACATCAAGGGGGGATAATGATATTGCTTTGAAGGTCAAGGGTTTTTGAACTTGATGAACGGGCCAGTCGGATGGTGTGGGAAACTGACCCCCACACCCAGGGATCGATTGTAAAGCTCCAAATGATGTTTGGCCCCACCTTTTTGAGAGGATACGTTGGCATGCTAGCTAAAGGGGGGTCTAAACCTTTTTCTAACCAATCAAGCTGACAACCCTCCTAGTTTGGCTTTTGGAAAAATAATTGTAAAGGCTGTGTGGGCCGGGATAAATAGCTCATCGGGCCACATCTGGCCCCCGGGCCTTAGATTGGTCCCTCTGCTCTACGCCTGTAGTGGTTCATACTCCAGGGAGCGTCTGAGTCGACCATGACAACCAAGAAACAAAAGTTTCTAAAATACAGTAAAACACTTGCAAATACAAATCACGTATCTGCTCATGGATAAATAAATATAGTTTCTGCCTAATTTTTCTCCCAAGTTTGACAGTTTCCACTTTCATGAAACTCTAAATTAGTAAAAAAAAAAAAAAAAGTAAAAGGTCCTTAACAGTTATCTGATTTTTAAATGTTTTTTTTATTAAGTAGATAATGTGGGCTGTATAAAATAAGTGCTAATTAGCCACACTGACTGTGTGTGTGCACACTGTGTGTGCCTATACACACATATTACAAATAATACATCTTCTGTATATATAATACAGATGATTTCCTGCTCACCGTTTGACCCAGAGTATAAATAGCCCGGGGCTATCAGTTTCATGTTGGCTACTCAAGGCTGATGAATAATTGATGCCCACCCATGAGGAGGATGGGGACATGGGTGTCGGGTGAGGACGAGGGCAACGAGGGAGGTGAGTTAGACCACCGGCCAGAAGTTACTTCAGCACCATTGCTCCAGTTTAAATCCCGCAGTGGGATGTGTGGAATTAGTCTGGAAATGTGATATTTTTGAAACGATTGTAGTATTTCTGTTCTGAAATTTGAACCCTTAACCCACAAGCATCATATTAAAATTTGTCTACAGGTGTGTTTGTGCCGGGCCTTTAGATCTGCAAACGCCATTGCCACAGTGAAGAAGAGTTCCGATGCGGACGTACCGATGCTCCCCGCGGCCAGAGGTGAGTGTTGTAGGGTCATGATGCTGTGGGCGGATGAGCATCAGGCTGTAGCTTCGATGCTAACATTAGCAGCAGTGTGTGAGTGTGTGGACAGTTGTTTGGATAAGGGTTAGGGTTAATCTTAGACATAATTATATACTTGAAGAAGCCCTGCTGGAGAATATACGTTCTTTCTTATCCAGTTCTACTGACGTTAAGCAGGTAGTGCTGTATATTTGTGTCATCTTAGCTAGGAAGTAAAGTTCATCTTTATTATTAATTATATAATTAGTGCCCATTGCAGGAGTCACAAAGTACCTCAAAAGTTTGAGTAGGAGTAAGTACAATAACTACTTAACCTTTAACAATTCTTTTCTTTTTAACAAACCATTTTACAACATTAAAGAAAGTCTGTTTAGGTTTGTTGTAATAAAGCTTGGTTACGAGATTTAAGAGCAGACTCTGTTTCTTATCAGCTCAGGGTCAGAGAAGGTCAACTTTTGCTATTTGGTCTGGATAGAGGGAATGAATGCATAGATCCAGCCATATTTTGAAAGTAAAGCCGTTTTTTGTTGTTTGTTTGGGGGCTTTTTTTGGTTTCATTTTCCATTCCTGTTTTTTCCACGAGTTCCTCTGACTCTGTGGTGAAATTGGTCAGCCTGTTCACCTCCTCACCACCTCCTCCTCCAGCTCTGAGCCCACATTTCTGCACAGTCCCACAGAAGGAAACCTGGATATGCTGCATTCAGATCTGCACGCAAACTGAAGCCAAACAAGAAAAAAAGAGCCGGGAAAAGCGGCCGAGTGGCAGGGTGAGCGCTGACCTCTGGGTAACCTGACATAAACAGGCCTACTTTTGACTTGAACCATATTACCCAGCCAAATTAATCCAGTCGACGATATTTTCTACCAGCAAAACATGAGCTGCAGCTGGGGTCAGAACAAAGAGTGAACAAAGAGTGAATCAATAGCTCACGTCTGGATCGCTGAAGGGTTGCACGTATGCACTCCTTGGAGAATATTTACTTTGTCTGATTCATTCTCTTTATTTCTCTTCCACGTGCATAAATTCGGCAGCCAAATGTTGCAGGACCAGAGTAGCTTTTGCTACTTTTACAATTAAAAAAGAGAAGGGTGCGTAGTCAAAGAAAAGTCAGCGGTGAAAAGGGTGGAATGTGGGCCGAATCTCCTCGGATACAGCGGGTTGCTCTTATCTACGCGTTCCGCTGGACAGAACATTGGGTTTTTAAACTAACAATTAGACTTTGGATCGTGATATGTTTTAAAACAGCAGAAATAAACAGACTTGAAAAGTTGGGGCTTATTATCTGAGTAGTGACAAACTCCCAAGGCTGCTTTTGAACTCTTCATAAGTGTTCTCTTGGACTCCTGTCAGTCTGCCCCCTCCCTGCACGCACTGCGCAGCATCTGGCCTGACCTTGCTTTCTTTTCCCTTTTTCTTTTCTTCTTTTTTTTTTCGTTCTCTGGCAAAGATACTGGAAACTGTCAGTGGGCATGTCCTCATGCTCCCCCTCCTTCACCCTCTTCTTTCTCTGTTAACGTCTCCATGCAGCCTTTGGTATAAATATACTATATATTTCTACTAACCCAAACATACAAGTTCATGAATATCAAAGTGTTTATCAGTATGTTTACAATTTAACATGAACGTTGGTTTGCTAAGTTTTATATATATAAATAGACAGATAGATAGATACACACTTGGAAAAAAAATCAAAAATCTGCTTTTGAAAAACTTGTTTCCCCCAACTTGAATCTTTTATGCATTTTTTGTGAGCTTCAGGACATTTGCCACCCTTTTTTTTCCTAAGCATGTCCAGTTCAAGTTGCAGAGGGGATTATCTGTCCTTCTCTGCCCTCGTTTTTGCCACTTCTCTCTGCTCCCCCTGCTTTCTCCTGCGCAGTGTATCATTGCCGTTTGGCTGGCCTCTACATCAACTCTGGGCTCATTCAAAAAGCCCCGCTCGCTCTCACCCTCGGCCTCCCGTCACTGGGCTGGCCTGTGGAAAGTTCTGCGAGTGCTGGCATCGGGAGCGCAAATCCACGCATGTGTTTATAGAATTCTGACAAATTCCTTCCTCCTTCCCTGCTTTTTGGGTTTGCGTTGCAGACTGCGAGCATTATATTTAATCCCTCGTTCCTGGTGCAGGCAGAGGCTGGGGCAGCCCTGTGGTCCAGCGCTGAGGTATGCGGCTAGGCTATATTTTCATATGGCAGAAGCCTGCGTGAGAGCTCCGGTCACTCTTCGTTTGATTGAATTCTGACTTAACTTCTGAAATCCTTATTAGCTTCTCCACCCAGTTGCTCGAAGCGGTAATTCCAGCTATAGTAACAACCACACCGCCTTATGCTAAACATATCCCGTGTAGTTGGCTTCAAAATGGAACATTAGCAGCCAGTTTCTGAACTCTGACGTGTTGCAGCTGCACATTTACTGCATGTTCAGTTTTCTACGGATCAGCGAGCTGTTGAAGTGAAGGGTCACCCAAACAGGATCTTTGTTACGCCCAAATAGCCAAGATGATGGTTACAGTCGTAGCTCGTTGTAGTTTTAGTATTTAGTATTTTAGGTTTCGTGTTTTCTTAAGACTTTGTTTCAAATTTTGAGCTGCCAGAAATGGGAATTTCTCTGAGTGATTAATAAAGGATCTATTTATCTGTCTATCTATCCATCCATCCATCCGTCCATCCATCTATCTGATGTCAGAGCATGCGTACTTTGATGCAATGAAGTGCTAAAAGCGGGATAACTAAAAGCTAAAATTCACATAAAACTGGCTGCTTAGTTTGGTAAAATGTGTCTTCCTACTTTACTATGTTTTTAGATAGATAACGTAAAAAAATAAGAAGTTAGGCATGACGAATCAAACACACCAGAGTATACAGAGCCATAAAGAGCCTGTGAGAACAATAGCGCTACAGTAGCCACCCAGATGCTTTGGATAAGAATCCTGCGCAGCTTTGACCTTGGAAAGCACCCACTGACCTGGCCTTCACCTTCGCCTACGAGGCACGAAAACGAGAGGAGGGGGAGAGGAGGTCTGGACACGACAGCAAGGACAAACGCCATGCTGGGGTTTTCTTTTCTAAGCTGGCTTTTCCCAGAAGACTAATCAGCTAAGGAGGGGAAGACAAAAGATCCCAGAGGCTTTTCACCCGAAACCAAGGGGCTCTTCAAGGATGAGGCAGGAGGGGAAGGAGGGCTGGAGCCGCGCTGGGCAATCACAAAGGCGTCTGCCTATAGTTCCCATCACTTAGCCACACAGCTGCTGCTGCTTCAGCTACGGGCACCAGCTATACGATCCCTGTGCCACCCAGGCGGTAGATTGGCCCGTTTGTGCTCATGTTACCTTGTCGACACACCATTTCTCCTTTCATTTTGTCTATTCCGGTAATTAAAACAGCGAGCAGGAGTTTCTGCAGGGACTGATCTTCCATGGAAGAACATGTTGCCACAGTCTACAATTTTTTTTTCCCTCTAATTGTTTCTAAACAGAGGTGATGGTGTCAAGGATGACGGTGGATGAAACAACAAAGAAGACAGATTCTTCATCTCACAAGCATGTAGCAACCACAGTGTCTCAAATATGCGTCAGCGTTGGATGATTCAGTCCGTGGAACATCCCTGCTGATTTACACGATGTCATTCCTGAAAATGTCATTATTCATTTTTCCTTCTGCCTCTGTTGCTTTTATTGCATCGGGGTATCCGAACCCGGTCCGCAAGGCACCACAATCCAGCCAGGTTTTCGATTCTCCCAGCCAAAAATAAAAAAAAAAACCCAGCAAAGTGGTAACCCAGATGGAAGCTGTCTAGCCGGCAGGTCAGAAAACCCGGCTGGATTGCAGCCCTCGAGGACTGGATTTCCACATACCTGTTCGAACTTCCTACCTAAAGGTAGGACAACTAATTAGCCGTGGCTAACAGAAAAAGAAAGAGTGGCTGAAAGTTTCTGTGACATCCAAAAAGTTTCACTGACGCTTGTGACCAGGCAGCTGCCGCCATGCTGTGGCATATGCTCCGCAGCTCCCTGCTGGACGTATATTTATGCAGCGATCTGTATAGTCTACTGTTCAAACGTGGTCCCACACTGCATGTGAGGTCTTGGTGCCATATGGAGTAGCATAGCACGCGTGTGAATCAATCATTCGTGCCGCTGTCAAGAGAGATTAATATACGAGGCCGGTTCTTGGATAAAAAAGTAAGACTTCAAAAAGGACTGTGGGTTGTTTGTTTTTAGGGGAATAAAGAAGCACTATTGTGAAAAGTGATGGAAAGGGTTTGTTGGCTGCATAGCTAATGCACATTAGCGACATGTGAAGTCGTTTAAGCAACATTTTTGTGCTTGTTTGACCAGACATTTGCGAGTGTGAGCCCCCACGTGAACCACAGCTGGAACGTCTTTGGGTGCATCTGGGCTGGATGTCGTGTGAAGGCTGTTGACGGGACCGGGATTGTTTGAGGAGGAGTGTGATGGCAGAGGCTACGTGCGGTCGAAAACACATTGCGCGCTGCCCTAGAAGTGACCAGAAGTTAGCGCAGGGGCTAAAAATAATGCCTGTTGTTAAGGGAGAACTGGGGCCGGGAAGCGGCGCGGTAAAGCAAATATTATTTTAATGAAACCACAGACCCCAGAATTTACAGTCTCGAGAGAAGAACGAGGCGGCTGCCAGAGGGACGTGTGGAGCTGGAGCTCTTTCAGGCAGCGGCCATGTTGGTTATGGGTGGGGCGAGGGGCTATCTGACTCACATTCCTAGCAGAGTTGTAACTCAGAGGAGGCCAAGAACATGTTGTTTCCCTGTGGCTGCCATCAGCGTCGACTCCTGTTACACAATGGGCTCGTCCGGCCGCGTTAGAGAGGCTGAATGGCGCCCGCGGGGTTGGGGGCGGAGCCGTCGTAAATGCTGGACGTAAACAGGTTGTGGTGAAACCTGGAAACCAGCGTGAGATAAATGACAGCGATGATGGAGGCGACCACAGCCGAGATGATTCAAAGCATGTAGAGTAGTGGCAGAAAAGGACTGGTTATACTGGGACAGAGGATCGATGGACTGGTTATACTGGGACAGAGGATCAATGGACTGGATATACTGGGACAGAGGATAAAAGTACTGGTTATACTGGGACAGTGGATAAATGGACTGGTTATATTGGGACAGAGGATAAATGGACTGGTTATACTGGGACAGTGGATCAATGGACTGGTTATACTGGGACAGAGGATAAATGGACTGGTTATACTGGGACAGAGGATAAATGAACTGGTTATACTGGGACAAAGGATAAATGGACTGGTTATACTGGGACAGAGGATAAATGGACTGGTTATACTGGGACGGACAGAGGATAAATGGACTGGTTATACTGGGGCAGAGGATAAAAGTACTGGTTATACTGGGACAGAGAATAAAAGTACTGGTTACACTGGGACAGAGGATAAATGGACTGGTTATACTGGGACAAAGGATAAATGGACTGGTTATACTGGGACAGAGGATAAATGGACTGGTTATACTGGGACAAAGATAAATGGACTGGTTATACTGGGACAGAGAGAATAATTAGTCTGGTTATAGTGGGACAGAGAGTTTGTTTGTACTGGGAGAGGACTGGTCAAACTGGACTGGGCATACTGGGTCATGCAGCTGTAAACGCTATGAACCAGTCATACTGAAATGACCATTTTGCGGCCTCTGTTTAAACCTCCATCGTTTCCTGAATGCAGCTGCCGTTTAGCTCACTGTGACGTTTCCTGCCATAAAAGCGCGATGAAGAAGATTTCATTTCCAATGCGAGGAAAGGAAGAGGCAGCCAACAAAGGATGAGAGCGACGGAGGAGTTTGGAAAGCAGGAGGAAATCCTGAAATATATTATCATTCTGTCTGAAGCACCTGTATAAATCTGGGGACATTTATTCCAGGACTGTTCAAAGTATTAGCAAATCTGTTAGCCAGCCTTGCTACATACCTGAGCTTCCCTGGTGACTAACGTTTGTGTATTCGTTGCTCTATTTCTCTTTTATTTTGAAACACCAGGATTCTGCTGGACACCGTGCCACCTTCTAAGCACGCAAGGAAAAGCGGAATCAGCCTCTCCTGCTTCTCTTCTCGCTCCTGTTTGCAAATCTTGTTTTCATTTAGCACATGGCAATGCTCCTCCAAATGCTTGCGATCCCAAACCAAAAGCTATTTCCTGCTCCGCTCCCTCTGTCACGTAAATATTCCGCAGCGTTTCTCCTCAGCCCCGTCCTCTGGACCCAGAGGTGACATCATAGGTGGCCATCGGCTCGGTGAGGTCAGAGGTCAGGCCAGCTCCTACAAATTGAAACGTAACGATTTTAAACCCAAACAGTATGAACCTGTGCCGGAGTCACATGACCTCTGAACATCTGGCTCCGGAGGGCTGTTGGGATGTGTGATCCAAGGCATTTGTTGCTGAACTGGGTCGGCCTTATTAAAGGCTGCAGTATTCTCCTCCATAAATGGCAGCATTGTTCCCGTTCACACGCACACAGACGCACAGGCAGCAAGGCTCTTTCTGCCTGTTGCTGCTGGGAGCACTAATTTAACAAATCGATGGACTTCGTAAGGATGCTTTTCTAAGGCGGTGTGACAAGAAAGTCAGACATGGTTGTTATTTGCAGCCTGAAAGGAAGGAAGGCACATTAATGACCAGTAAATTGTCTCACAAAGAGTGTATCGCAGCTCTAAGATGACATGTTGTCACGTCGGGCGGATACAGATTTTCCACCCACTCCCCTTTTGATGTGAAGAGAGATTAAAAGGTTTGATTGGCCCACGGCAACAAAGTGAGCCTTTAATACGTGGAAGTTCTCCAGAGGGTGGGCTTCCTTCCAGGTTTCTCATAGAAAAATCCATGATCTGTACACACCAGGCTGATTGGAGAGATTAGGGGTGTGTGTGTGTGTTCTTGTACTTGCTACATGCTGAGCACCAAAATACTCCTACTAGCAGAGTGAGGATAATTTGTGGACGTGAGGACATGTAAGGTG
>CAAE01015016.1:826830-846950 GCA_000180735.1 Tetraodon nigroviridis
AAGGCGCACCGCATCATGAGGCGCATAGAATAGAAACTACCGTAGTGGCTGGGGTCGCGTTATGCATCCGCTATATGGAACTGCGCTAATAAGTCAGCCGCACTTTATTGATGGAACACAAACCAACGTTCTGACAGCTCCGTTCACTCCCAAACAAACGCCTGCATTCACAACACGGTGCCGTACGTACCGGCAGCTCTGACCGGTATTTGCGCCTCCTTCATTGAAAACAATGCACAAATCCAACAAAAGCAACATTTGGGGGTCTTTATACACACAAGCGGTGTGGGACTGGAGTTTTTACCTTTTTTAGGATACAGTAGTTACGGTTTTTACCGTTCTTACTTCGGCGATGCCCCCTGACTACGGTAGCCATGGTCGATTACCATATATCTATATATAAAGCGCACCGTCGGTTTTTGAGAAAATTAAAGGATTTTAGGTGCACCTTATAGTGCGCCAATCACGGTACCTAATCTCTGGCTATTATACTTCGTTATTTAAACATTAACTATTACAAAGTTCGTTGATAAGACTGAGAGAGAAATACGTTGGTTGCACTTACAAGTTCTTGCGTTGTGTTCTTTCTGATTTCAGTAACGATAGACAGTAAGATAGACAGTAACGCCTTACTTTTATAACTGAAACCGAACCGCTACTTATAAACTGCATTAGAAAACATGCAGTACATACCTTTTTTTTCCATCTTGTTAAAGTACGTGGTGGAACGTTTCTTCTTAACCAATCCCTTTCCGTTGTGTCGTGTGTGAGGTGTTTTCTTTTCGGCATTTTGTCAACTAGAAATCCAATGAACGATAATCTTTCCTTGCTGTGATAACTTCTCCCTCCATGAAAGTTCCGTCAAAAGTCGTTAACCAATCAGAGGCGAGGTACGGCGTTGGCTCAGTCGTCCTGCCTGGCAACAGTTAAATCGCGCGAGATCTCGCTAACTAACTGACAGCTATCAATTTGAACGAGGAAAAGAGGCAAATCTCATCCTTCTCATCAAATCTGTGTCTGCTTCCATTAAAAAAATCTTACGTTAGAGGTAAGTACATTTATATACCGGTGTGTACGTTACTAACGTGTTACTGATCAATTTGGATGTATATAGAGTGGCAGCAATACGCCTCCGTAAGGATTTGTCATTTCGCTCTGTCTCCCTAGACAACCTGTGGATTGCAGAGTAATACAATGGTGTCAGCTGACAGACAGACAGACAGACAGACAGACAGACAGACAGAGACTACGCTGCCGAGGCTGCTTGCTGTACAGTGACACCTAGTGGTAGCAGACTATAAGCGCACAGCTGGTTGAAAAGAGCCAAACTTCATCCAGTTCTCCTCTTCCTCCTCCTCTTCCTCCTCCTGCTCCTCAGATAACAGCTGAGTAAATGTGAAAATGTCCTGCTGAAGCTTGTCTTTAGTGACAAAAGTCAGAAGGAGAAATGTTCTGTCTTAAATGCCCATCAGAGGTACAGATGTTCAGAGCATTGCTGTTTTAAGGAATTTTAGCTATTAAGTTTTTAAAGCAGCAAACATCATAGAAAGAACATTTTAAATCCTGAAACACCTTGAATATTTTCTTTTTTCTTGAAAAATGAATCCACAATTGTAGAAGAATTCCCATCCCTGCGTCAGAACCCAAAATGTGTGTGTGGCTGTTGGAAACACATCAGCCAGGTAAAGGTGAGGTGGGCGGGGCTTGAATGTTGGGGGGGATTCAGGCAGGACACGCTGTCCCGTCAGTGAGCAGACCTGCAGCGATGGCCCAGCTGAAAGCAACAGGGGGGTCGTTGAGGAGCAGCCATGACTGTGCAGAGCTTTTCTCCGATGTGGCCACGGTCACCTCCAGTGCAGGTGAGTCCAGAAGGTCACCTCCATCCTGCATCCGGGAGAGACGCAGGATTATTCGCTACAACCAGCAAATCTGAGACACAAGACGCGTTTTAGTCCTTTAACTCAGCTTTTGAGACTTAAATTTAGGGGGGTTTTTTTTCTTATTTGTTTGTTTAAAAGTAGCCAAAACTCAAACTTGTATCAGAGTAAAACAAAAAAAAAACTGAAAACAATATGAATAAAGACAATGTAGGAAAAAAAATCATTTCAGTTTTATTTTCTCATCTCTTTTTCTAAATAATAATTAACACAACTCAACTGTAAATCAACTAAAGCGCTGCCCCAACAAGTGGATCCCACCTTCAAAATGAAGCTAAGCTAGTCCGCATGTACTTAATTATTCAATCAGACTTATGGTTGTGTTTTATTACAATTTTATTGGGAGCAGGAATCGAGCAAAAAATGCTTTCATTAATATGCCTAATTCATTTTTTTGGCTTTTCTCCTCTACAACAGTAGATCGGTAGATATAAATAGTTGTATTTATGCTTTTTATTTTACTGTTGTTGTTATTTGGACTGTAGCACCACTATCAATGTATATTGTTTAATTATTAGATTTATTGTATTCAATAACGAGCAATCAAAAAAAGTAGCACAAAAAAAATCAATATTTGTAAAAAAAACCACAGTAAATAACATTTTTGATACTGTTGTTTAAACTGGGACTTCTGATTGTGAGACTTTTTGTGTTGTTTTTGTGGAACTATATGTTCTCTCAGTTTTTTCCTTCTCTTTCCTGAGGACCAGAAGGTCAACCTCGTCTACCAATTTGTCAGATTAGTGGTTTTGTTTGGAATTGTGCGAATAATCCTGGTGAAATCCCGCCGTTTCTGGTATCGTTTTCTCACGAGTCGGCCTTCAGCAGCTAAATCTCTGCGGCTCTCAGGTTGCCTGACAACAGTGGGGGCCATAAAGTTGATGTAATCCCTCTTTTTTGGGTGAAATTCTCCCGAACAATCTCCAGCCATGTCGGGTTGTTGTTGTATTAGGAAAACGAGGAAACAGGAGCTGGAGTCTGTACGACAAAAGCATCCGTGCGAAGTTTCACACGAGTTCTCCTCCTGCTGAAAACAGACGTAGGGGAATCGCTGCGGAAGGGCTCCTTGTGTGAGGCCCCTGTGGTGGCGGCCCCGGCCAGGCAGAAGAGGTCTTACCCCTCCCCCGCCAGGAGACGCCACCGCACCACCTTCACCAAACAACAGCTGGAGCAGCTGGAGGTGGGCTTTGGACAAAACCAATATCCAGACATCTACTACAGGGAAGAACTGGCCAGGGTCACCAAGCTGAATGAGGCGCGGATACAGGTGGGAAAAACCGGAAAACCATGGATGTGAAAACACGCCGAGGCCACACGGCCGATAGCGCAAATCTGGGAGATCTGATGCTTGACGTCACCTGTCTGAAAGTAATTTATTTGACATGAATCTGACAACATGCAATAAGTAAGAGAAACTTTTTGAAAATATTTTGTGGAGTATTTCCGCTTACGTCAAACAACGCCCCCTGCCGGCCAGTGGCAGTACATGCCTTTAACCTGAGTGCAAGTAGAAGCTAGGAAAGATTCTGTCATAATATCAAAATAATTCATTCTTTAAGGTTTTTTTTCATAATATTATGTTGCTAAAAACAATTGTGAACAATGATTTTTAATACTGTTACACGCTGATTGACAGATGTGACCAGATGGAGCAAGCGTGAACATCATCAGTCGTTGGAGTCTGTATCTCCTGATCTCTCTCCTTGCAGGTGTGGTTTCAGAACCGGAGAGCCAAGCAGCGGAAGCAGGAGCGGGCCGCACAGAAGCTCCTCCCCCTGGGTGTGCTCCCAGCTCACAGGGCACTGTTGGGGGGTGTCCACGTGCAGGCGTCCAGCATGTCCCGACAGTATTATCCTCAGCCCCTGGCTCACCTGCCGCACCTTTCCTCGATGCTCCCGTCAGGTGCGTACTCTCACCACCCGGGCCCAGTGGGCCAGTTCTCCTGCCCCGGCGTCCCACCACCCCAGAGGCAGCACGAAGACTGGTACAGCCCACTGAGGAACAACCTCACTGCGCCAGTGTTCTCTTTGGCCTCCATGCAGCCTTTGGACCCAAGCTCCCACTGGAGCTCCGCAGCGTCAATCTAGAACAGATTATCTACAGTAGCAAGCTATTCCTTTGTTCTTTTCTTTTAGCTCTAGAGTAGCAAAAGCAACACCTCGCATGTATAAGAGGGAAGAAATAACTGTATTTTCAGAAGATTTATAGTAAAAGAACTAGGAAGGGTCTAAAACAGAGGTGGGTCAACCTAAGGCCCGGGGCCCACACGTGGCCCGGTGAACAATATAATCTGGCCTGCAGATAATAATTTCTTTATAATAAATTTCACAATAATGTCTTTAATGAATATCTAAAACCCCACTGTGGCTCTTTAGGCTAAATAATTGCCCACCCCCTGGTCAAAAACCTTAAAAAAAATTAGCATTTGTGTTTGTGAGATCAATCCTGACACATCTGGAAGCAAATAGTTCTTTTGCACTTTGGAATTTGCAATGCAATGAATAAAAACACGTAAATGATACGACGCAGAGTCTGCAGATAAATATTTAATATTTCACATTCTGGAGACAAGAGGGCATTTCTGTTCTGCAAACACTTGTCATTTTATTAAAGAATCAACACTGATGGCAAAAATATAGACTTTATCCATACAGAACAGCTTACCAATGGGTTCAGCGCACACACACACACACACACACACACACAGAGCTGACATTTAGACGCACGTCTCTTTTAACGGCAGCGAATAATCTGCTTTAAGAACTCGAGATCACCCAGGTGACGCTGGCAGCAGCATCCAGCCGTGCGATTCAAGTCGAGCTCGTGCAGTTCCGAAGAATTTCCCATCGCGGGTCAAGTATCTGCTGGAGCACTACGGCGATGGTGAGGAACGGCTCGCGCGGTTCCTCGTGCGAACGGACGTTTGTGTTACCGCAAACACAGACGGCCCCAACCAACCACAACTACGGCTCACCTTTATTGGAACGAGTCCCCCCTGAGTCTTCTGGGGCCGGACTGAGACCAGTAGCGGAACCAAATCCTCTCCGCCCACTTAGTAGCATCATTCGGGGTATTTCACACACTTCCATGAAGGTGGTCGTCTTTGTACTGGTACAACAGCCTATTTCGGTTGTACGATATTCACCACTGCGCAGACGTTTCACGAATTTGCTTTAAGATGTGTAAAATCACTTTGCTACAAAATGCTTTCGCTACTGCGCTATCACAAAATGAAACCAGAAAAACCAAATTCTAACACGGCGAAGCAAATTTTAAATGAGACCGAAACGCATCTGGACGAAATGAAGGGAGAAAGGAAAGGTCAAACGGGATTGTTTCCGTCCGTGTTGCTGGAATAACGCGCCGTCTTATTCCAGTGATTTGGCGAACTCCGCGTAATCGATGTAGCCGTCGTCGTTTTTGTCGTCGTCCCTCAGAACGTCGTCGATGACGGCCACGAGTTCCTCCTCCTTCATCGGCTGACTGTTCTCTCCTCCCTCCTGCGAAGCAACAGCGGGTAGCCGGAGACGCCGCGGAATAAACCGAATAGATTCGCCTCCCCGGACCCCATTTCCTGTCCTACCTCTCTGTGGACGTGTGTGATGGCCGTCGCCAGCTCCAGGCCGTCCAGCAGGTTGTTCCCATCGTAATCGTGCATTTTGAAATAATGCAGCTGAAGTTCCTGAGGAGTCATGTCTTTCTCGGGTTTGTCTATGACTCCGTCTAAATGCTCCATGATGTGGCTGGGGAAAAAAGAAAAGGAAAAATATAGGAAAGCGGTGTCCAAAGTTCAGAGGGGAGGATGAAGAGGTGCTTCAAAGACTCACTCTTTGTCCTGAACCATGTTTTTGTCGAGTCCGCCGTGACCGTGGCTGGGCGTGCGAGATCCACTCGCTACGACTGGTGGTTGGTCTCCATGACAGCGAACACACAGTAGGGACGAGGACAGGAGCAGGAGAAGCTGGCACCACATGGCGGAACACACATCTCTCCTCATTCTACACACACACACACACAGAAAGAGAGAGAGAGGGAGAACATTATTGAATCCAAACTTATTTGCTGTGTTTCACTTGTTTCATCTACGTTTCTTATACAGTTGTCTAGTTTCCTTAGTAGATCACATCTATTTATTTTTCTATGATGCTTTTTTTAAACTATCCCATTAGGGTTCATCAGGATTGGTTAGCAAGTCTCTGAGTAGCAAATAAAACAGTATAAGCTTTTACTAATTAAAAACGTCAAATTCGTGCAGATATTAACCGCGATGTATATTGTAGCTTATATTAACTAGTGTACATAAAATAAAACTTAATAGAAAGCAGACTGTTAACGTAATATTGTGGCTACAAAAAAAGCGTTCGCTGGTACGTGCACTTGCAGGAAATCTTGCGTTACAACAGGGGTTTTCACGCAGAATTTGCGCAAACGGCGGACTGGAAAGCGAAAGACGTCATAAAGTCAAATCTGGCGTTGTTTTCATACTTACTTTAAATAACGCGTATTTAAATTGCTCTTGAAGACAGCAGCGCGACTCTCTTTACCAGCTAGAGGCTTTCTGGACCAATTGGCTTCCCGTAGCTTCACTTGGACACGACAGCTCATCGTGATTGGTTGGTTTGGTCAGAGAGCAAACAACTTAGGCAAGAGAGTAACCTGCACCCACGTCTGTGTTCGTCAACAAAGTTTTACACATTCCGTTTTTGTTTTTTTGCCTTTATCTACCGACGTCCTAACCACCACTGTTGACAAAAACACAATTAATGCTAATTCAGGTATAGAATTCTTCATTTCCGGCAACAAAAAAAGGAAACCTGATCGTCCGTTATGGCGGAAGTCTGAGGAGACCAGGCGAAAGACTAAAGTAGATTCAATTTGGGTTGCAACGTGTCTGTGAAAACTAACGCCAAGAGTGTGTTTTCGGATGATTTGGAAAACGCTGTATTTTTTTAAAAAAACATTATCCATCAAAAAACCTTCTGAGGGGCAAAAGTCTCCGAAGTCCTGAGCGGAAGAAGACGATTGCGTCACCAAAATGGGCGGAGCCTTCAGCAGCCGCTCCACCGTCGAGTCCACCTTGGTCGAGCAGCAGGAGCAGAAGGTTCACAGAAGAAGGGAAACATCGACCTCTTCCAGGCAAAATGTCAGCTTTCCAGAAGGAAAATGACGCTGCCAAATCTCTGTTCAGGAGGCTCGAGGTGTTTATCTTTAATGTCATATAGATGTTGAGTAAAACCCCAGAGTAGTCAGTCAGTGAACCCCTTTCCACCCTGTGATGTGATTATCTAGACAAATTGCCATTTGTTGTCCTTTATATCCTCTTTGCCCCATCACACACACACACACACACACACACACACACACATGCTGTTTCCATTGGATAGTAGAAATTCTACAACACTGCAATAAACCAAGACTACTTTTTGTTTGTTTGTTGGCAACTTGGCAGCTTCAATGTGCCAGTGCACAAAAAAACAGGCAACAAGTTAGAATGAGCAGGCCTGCATCCTTTATGGCAGTTCTGCCATAAGCCTTCGCTGATCCCGTTAAAGTGTTAGCAGCAAAGATTAGAGACTTGCCTACTGGGTGCAGAACGCTCAACCAGACCTAACGCACAATTTAGACACAAAATAAAGCTATTTACGCTTTAAAAATACAAAAAAATGATGTCAGTAAAGTCCTTTTCTGCGCTTTGCAGTGCATAGTGCCTTTCAGAAGTGCTGTCCCATCACAACTTCCTCCACGCTGCATTATTTTACTTTTTTAAAAAATATCAAACCATTTCAGTGATGTCAGTGACTGAGGCTCCTATTTGTATTAAATAAAAAGTAGAAATAATGTGAAGTTTGAATGAAAACATGACAAACAGCAGTGGGTTTGGGAGTATTTAAAACACAAATGAGTTTCTTTAGAGCCCAGGATGCAACAGGGCTCTATGCAATGCTTCTGATCCGGTCTGTGCACCAAACAAACAAACAAAAAACCAAACAAAAACTTGTGTTTCGTTGAGACACGCCAAACTGCAGACTCTCCCACTGATTGCACACTCGTTTGCGCTGCAGTCTGCGGTCACTCCCATCGTGTCCGGGGACTGCGGCCACCACCGGGACAGAGCGCCGATGGCAGCCCGGGTCTCGCTCACCCAGCTCCGCCTGGAAGCGGAGCTCGACCGCCTCCGGGCCGAGTGTCAGTGGGACAGAGTGCCGGCGTTGGTCGAGCAGCTGCACGCTCTCCGCTTCCACGAAGAGGGTGAGTGATCTTCACCTGCAGTCTTCCTCTCAGCTCCTCTCCCCCCGACGGGGATCCGCGTTAGATTTATCTGTTTTCAGACCCAGAATTTGGAGTCAAAGGCTCAGAGACCCTTTGGGAGGAGTTGGTGTTTTATTTGCGATGTGTCCTGATACGGATGTTTTCATGTTGGTTCAGCGGATTTGGTCTATTTACAGGACTTGTTGAAATGTTGGACTTTGTACTTTCAGCAAGTTCTTTCCATGAGTTTGTTCTTTAGACCGATTTTTGGAATCATTTCTGAAAGTTAAATCATATGTTATAGTATAATTTCTAATAATTCCCACACACACACACACACACGCAATTGTAAACTGTTCATACCTTGTGTATATAGCTTACATTTTTCCGTTGACTTTGAGTAAAACATTATTTGGGATTTTCTGGTAGATGATTAACAGTTATTTAAAATGGTTTCTAACTTCTTCCAATGAGTCTTTCCAGAAATTTGCGGTGAGAATGAGCTGGTTGTGTCATTGTGCGACAGACCTGGTTACAACACTGACAACCGTTCCTGTTGACATTGTGCGTGCACTGTACGTGTGTTTAAAGAAATGCAAACACACTTAGTGTCCCGCTGTGTTGCTTGACTTTGTGGAGTGGCTAATGCACCTGCCTGCGCTCCGTAGAGTAAATACAGGCTCAGCTACCTGCTGATGCGGTGTTTAGACGCGGTTGCACAGTATTGGAGAATATTTCACCTCCAGCGCGTCAAAGAACAGGCCGGCTCCTTTAACGCGGGTCTTTTACCCAGCCCAGAGCACAGCTGATCAAATAATCAAACGCTGATAGTTCTGGCCTGTTTACGCCCCACCTTTTCCCCACTGAGAACCTAACCTTGAAAGTGCTGATAAAACTAGCTGGTAAACACGTCAACTGTGCCAATATGTGATAAATCCAAACAGAAAGGAAATGTGTGCACGTAAGAGCCGATCTAGGGAGGAAGCTCTGAGGTTTCAGTGAGAGGAGAGTTTACTTTTGGAGTAAATGTTCTTGTCTTGGTGTTCGTGGACCAGGACTGCTGCTATGTTGTTCCATCGTTTATGCTTCTTTAAAGCGATCTGGAACGGAAATCTCCATTAGAGAGGTTGTTTTCCGGGTGTAAACGCAGTCCCCCTGTGAAGCCTTTATTGTCGGTTTTGACAGATAGACTACTCTTACTCTGGTGATTGGCTGATTATTGGTCTAGTCACTGGAGGCAGTGCCTGCAGAAAAACATGGACTAATTACGCAGCAGGAAGCCATCGTGCTGGTACTCACATTCAGGCCAAGCCGTGCGAGTTCCAAAAGCCTCATACCACGCTTCATTCTCAGCCGAGGCGGGCTCACGGTCAGTTTCCTCGGGCTTTGGGAGGGTTGTCAAAATACAACTTTTGTTGTTACCGGCTTTTCCAGCGCGATGCCAAGTGCTGGGATTCTTTCCCAACACATTGTTGGTGTAGCTGCATTGATTCCAAGTGTTCTTTTGTAAATCTAGACTCGCGTCCTATTTTTTCCCAGCACCATTGTTACTCGGTTAACCCAGGGGTGCTAATATTGTCATTTTTCGGCTCGACGTGACCTCATTATTGGCCCATTTGTCCACATTCTCCTGTCCATCTTGGAGAAGATCCTGACTTTGAAACTGATGAGCTAAACTGCACACACACACACACACCGTTCTTTCCTCTCTCCCTCCAGCCCAAGTACCTAAACGAGGCTCTGTTGCTGATGGCCAAAAGTGCACTACGTGCAGGGCCGCTACTGGGACGCCCAGGGCATGTGTGCCAGGGTGGGCCTGGAGGAACTGACCAAGGAGGACCAGCCCACGTACCATCTCCGCCTGCTGGCCGAGGCCTTTGTCATTAAAGGTACCTGGAACCATGAAGGATCTTTCATTTCAGATGTAAAGTGTAACTTTTACTTGTGCAGGTTCCACTCTTGGTAACATGCTGCGTAGACGTTTGGATCACAGCAGGGGTTTTAACTTCTACACATTTACTGTTGACTGGATAAACAGACTCGTGTCTCTTCACACTTTCACCAGTTTCTTGGCTGGTGTCCGTCTGACGTGCATCTGCAGATCAACATCCATAAATATAGAACACGAGAGCTTAGAATTAGTCAGAAAATACAAAAGTCCTTCTTATGTGTTGGTGTTTCACCAGGACAGATAAAACAGTGAATACTTTCCACCTGTAGGTTCGTATCTGCATTGCTTTAACTCCTTTTACCTCTTTTAAATCATGCTATTTTGGAAAAAAAAAACATTTTTTTTATTAGAAATTCATTATTTTTTGACAACATTTGGAGATACAGCAACTAACATGTGGCAACCAGATGCTGTTCTGTAAGAACAAACATTGATTTAAGACATAATTGAGGACCGGGTCTGTCCTCCTGGTCTTCCTGTTGAAATGGTCAGTGTATAATCAATAAACCATGACCTGGTAGCAACGCTCAGATTAGCAAAATTTGCAGCCCTTGTTCCCAAATCTCAGTGCCTGATGGGGCTTCATAACATTTTATCTCATTGCTGTGGTATTTACTGTCTTATTAGGTTAAGGCAGTCTGGCTCTAATGAGAGTCTTCACAGAGACGAGAAGCAGCTGCTCTGTCCTCTACCTTCTCTGCAGGGACTGTCTCCGCACAGCTCCTGGAAGCCATCGGCAGAGACACAATGGAGAGACAATTCAATTTGACTGTCGGTAGCTCCGACTGAAAGGCTGATGAGGCATCTGACAGGTGTCGTTCCGCTGTCGGACAAATAACTATGAGCCTACATGTCCAATAACCTTGTTTGAGTTTGACGCTGGAGGAAGGGCCGAGTTGAGAAAGGGTCACCCAGCTGGGGAAGATCAGACAGTCAGTTAAACCGCAAGCTCTCGGTCTTAGGACATCTGCTAAGCAGGAACAAAGATGGTTTGAAAGAGAAAAAAAAAGTGCTTTTTCATCTTTTCAAAGATCCACATCCTGTGCATGGGTTCTGCCCGAGGTTTCTGCCTGTTCAAGGGAAGTTTTTCATCGCCTCTCACAAAACAATTGATTAGTCTGGAAAGTATTAGCAACAACACTGACGCACCTGTGTTGTGTCAGTCAAAAGCAGAAACGGTCATATGGACAACGTTAAATCTGATTGTGGTTATTGTGAGCTTGAATCCGAAGATGGACGAGTGGGAATGGTGGGATGGGACCAGACTCGTTTAAATAGATCTGGTCTGTCTGATGACCATTCCTGCAGCTTTCCTGGCACCACATCTGCTCTACGAACCTGTGAAACAGCCACTGAAATCCTCAGGATGCACCAAAAACACAAGATTTGGTTGTAAAAAGTTATGAAGTAACTCTACTGAAAGATTTGACCTCAAGGTTGTAAACAGGAACTGGCGATTTAAACAGACGCTATTTTAGCAGCTGATGATTGTGCGTCATGTTTAAAAGAGGTCTTTACTCTTCCTCGTCCTCGCCATCGCTCAAACGGCCAAAGCGCGCCGTTTTAGGCTCGTTTCAGATGTGGACTGAATACCAGCATTACCGAAGGCCACAGGACATGACATCATCATTTAGAAATAATCTCGTTACGCTAATAACCATCATCATCATGTCATTACACGACTGGTTTCCTGACAGTCGGACACGACCTCCAGGCCGAGGAACCGCAGCAGATGTTTGTCAGACTGACAGGTTTTTATGTAAAAATGTTTTTTTAGATCTTTGCGACTCACATGGGAAACTAGCGCACATTTTCGGGGGGATTCCTCCCATGTTCCGTGTCACTGTGGGAATCAAGACCCAGATGGATACTTCAATGACCGCCCGGTTCACTGCTAGCTGTCTGTTTATTTGATGAAGCCTGGCGTCCGGTCTGCAGATCCTGACCTCAAATTTTGATTTCTCCAGTACCGATAAAGCCACCGACGGACAGCAGCCCGGGTTCCGGAGGCCCACCGCGGTCGGACTTCAAGAAAACTCTTGAAGACATGAGAGATAGCAAAGAAAAATAAAAGCTGTTGGTAATTGACTCAAGTGTTGGACAAAAAAGGAAGAAAGTTCTGCTGGGCTCGACAACAAAACTGTTTCAATTCAGTTCAACTCAATTCAATTTAACAGGCAGAAACCTCGAGCAGAACCCGACTCGGCCGTCCGCCGCGACCGCCTAAGTGGGAGGAGAGGAGGGTGGGAGAGGATGGAATGTGGGAATTGGTGTAACAGAGGAGACGTAGAGATAGAGAGAAGAAATAGAGACAGGGAGGATCCGGGCAGGGTTCTAGATCCAGCAGCAGAACCAGGCCTCAGATGGGTGCAGGGAGGAGATCTAGCGACATGCTTTAGAAACGGGAAAAGATGGAGCTCCGGGGGAAGGGGGCGGGTCAGAATCCCAAACAGTCCTAGCTATACGCTCGGTCAAAAAGCAGGGTTTTGGGTTTTGAGCAGTGAGGCTGTCAGCCGCCCAGACTGATGCTCTTAGGTGTTAGCTTGATAAGCGAAGGCCCCGGCTCCACATGTACATCTGGAGGTTTGTGGTACCTGAATCTGAGTAAGCTAGCGCCCTAGAGGACTAATACGGTTCATTTAGATCAGGGATATATGATGGTGCCAGACCAGGCACAGCTTGGTAGGTTAGGTGGAGGATCTTAAATTCTACTGAGTTCTGAATCAGCTGCAGAGTTTTGAAGTACTTTAAGGTTTGATTATTGTTTAATAACTAATTTGGTTACCCTAGAACACTAATGTTAAAATTCGTAACACCATCACTAAAGACAGTTATATTTTACCTGGTAGAATATCCTGGATAAAATATAGTCTTCATCAATTTGTGTAAAAGTACAACACTGTCTGCCAATCTGTAGTACTCTTCTTCAATTTGCCAATATACAATGATTAAAAAAAGGTACCAAGGGGAACCTTTTAAAAAAGCAGCAAGAATATTGAAAAAATGAGATAATCCTTCACAAAAACTTTTCCAACAAAAACAGTCATGGGACTGGGAACTTGCTCTTCGGTCCACTCATTCCTGGGACATGTGAGCCTTGTCTGGTAAAGACCCCGTCTTCCTCCATCACTGACAACTGTGGGACAGAAACTAACAACAGCATTTTTTGAGAGGGAAAAATGACCAATTATTTTTGACTATATGAGTTTCCTTGGAAATTACCATTAAGTGATGTTTATTCATAACCACACAATCATTAATTACATGTAGTTGGTACAGGCAGGGTAGTCACGGCGAGGACACACTGGTCGACGGCAGACATGACACCGGGGCCATGTGTGTGACATGAGTGCCATTGCCAAAGCATGCATATACTGCCTCCTCTTCATTTGTGTGTCTCTCTCTTCATGACATTCTCTTTGTGAATGATCCATGAGTTTATCACACCAGTGTCCATCCTGCCACACACAGTGGCCACCCCTTGGTTCTTCTTCCCCAACTATATTGTATCCCCAACACAACTGGTCAAAAGCATCAACACCTCCCTTCATTTGGTTGTAAAATTAAACACTTCAGGATTGTGAGTGGGTCTAATACTTGGTTGTGTGTGCATGGATGACAAGAGTAGGACAAGTTTTGGAGCTGTGTCACAGAGGAAGAACACTACAGTTAGTTCTTTGGTGAAAAGAAAAGCAGTGGGTGCCTGGTGTGCAATTTGTGGTATAAAAACACACAAACACTATAAATGCCACCCGTAGAATATGTTACTGTCTACATTGTGCAATTTCCCCGCTGTGGGACGAATAAAGCTCTATTCTAAGCTCTATTCTATTGGGTGAAAATCACCCAAATGCACACCTCTTGAAAAATCCACAGATAGAAGGAGGAAAAAAACCAACACTGATGACATCAGAGAGCAACCTGAAGCTACACAAACACGAAGCACAGGGCGATTCATTAGCAACATTCAAAGTTAGAGTGTGTTCACGGTTTCTGCGTCACATACATTTGGAGCTGGCAGCTGCTTAGCGTAACAGCTCAGGTATCACCTATTTTTTTTTTGGATTTCAGGACTGTCTCTGGACCACCAGACAGTTTCTGCCGTATCTCGGGTCCGTCTGTCAGAAAGAGAGGAGGAGAGTATGTCCTGCTTCCTCAGGGCCTGCGATGCTGCTCTGTCCTACTTGCAGGAGCTCGATAAAGTGAGTTCTTGTTTAAAATCTGCATTTTTGCTCCAACAGTTAGTCTAGGGGACCGATGACCACATGACCAGTGTGTGTATTCGACTAATCAGCCTGTCACCATCATCGCAGAACTATATTTGCTATTTTGTTTTTAAATTTTGTATTTTTTTCCAGACAGTGATGACTTCGCACACCAAAACAGCCAAATCGAACCAGGCCCCCGTGGACATCGAGCTGGGCTATTTCCTGCAGGCTGCCCTGCAGAGTGCTTACCTTTGTCTGCTGCAGAGGGGGTGATTCTACAAACTACACAACGCAAACACACAAACATCTATACACTGTCTCGTTTGTCTTTTACGCCTCTTCTGCCTCTACGTTCTATTTTTATTTAAAAAATATAAAATTCTATAAAATTACTAGCAAAATTGGCAATATTTTGCTTCAAATTTTTGAAAACTTTGGTATTTGATACACTGATATTTTTCTAGATGGCTTAGTTGTAGAAATCAATTTTCTCTTTCAGTCGAAACAATTGTAACTAAGGTATTTCTAAATGTTTCGAATATTTTAGTCGAATATATTACTGATCATGTGTTACATAATTTATACATACTAAATGTAGCGGGAATAATACTTAACACGAATAGAAAATAAATAGTATAAATGAGGAGTTAAGAGGAATAAGTTAGATACAACCCACGCAGTTTCACTCATGACCAGCAGGTGTCAGTGTTGTCCGTGTCCACAGAAAACCAGTCATTTAAAGAAGAACAAGCGATTAAAACAGGTTTTTTCACTTCTTCACAAGTTCTTTCGAGAACGTTTTGTGCATTAATAAATGCACACTTTATAAAATATAGTTTATCTTATTTATGCAACTGTGACAGTTTTTTTAATACATGAAATCAATAGGCTCATTAAGGTTCAATAATGCAGAATTGTAATAATTCTTTACAGCATGTCATTTTAAAATGTGTGTGTGCGTGTGTGTGTGTGTGTATACGTACGTGTGTGTTAGTCATCTTGCACAGGGTGCTCACCAGCTGCGTCGGGTGCTCAGGGTGGTGGAGTCACGAGGGTCTCAGAGATTCAGAAAGGTGACGTGACATGAATACACACAGACACACACACATGCAGGGACACAAACACACACATATAGACATATGCACATTACACAGAGAGTGAAAAACACTTACACACCTAAATGTTAAAAAAAAAAGATTTCAAATGTAAGTGTAACACGTTAAACAAAGTCTATAGTATTCGTTGATAACTGCATTTTATATATGTAGGACTTTTATTCACTGGAAATTCCTGGGATTAAATAAAATACTGTAGGAAATCTGTATTTTCACAGGATTCACACATAACACATTGATGACTGTGTTGATTTGTGTTGTTTCATTTCACTGCAGTTGTATAATTACTGTACTCTTGAACGACATCACTCGTATCTCTGGCTAAATGATGATTTCTCGTTATTAAATTACACACGGTCACCAAATGCATCGTTTTATCTGGCTAGTCTGCAGCCAGAAAGCTGGCCGAAGTGCTGCTGAGTTCAGTGAGTGAGGACAGCTACTGGCTCCCACTGGGACCCCCGCCGCCTGCCTGGCTACACCGAGAGGGCGCCGCAGCCTCCAAAGACGCCATCTACCCCACCGTGAAACCGCCACAGCGTTACAGCACCGACAGGTCTGTGCTGTTTTAATAGTTAATAAATGAAAACTACCTTATTCCCATTAAAATAATTTTATATTGGTGCAAAGAAGCGGAGTATTGTTGTCCTGGAGGGCGGATTGGAGTTTGCGATTAGTGACAATGGATCGGTGGTCTTGGACCATGGTCTCCAGATCACGTAGCTGTCCGGACATAAAGACTTTTCCAGATTTAGCGTGCAGACTTTCAGGGAAAATCACAAACGTCAACGACGCCCCTCCTGTCCTGACTTTCGCTGAACATTCTGTTGGCTCGCTTTTGTTTTCCCACTTTCCAGGGATCCTGCGGCCATAGTTAGTCATCGCCACATGACTAACGCTGCCCACAGTATCATAAGTGAGGATCTAAATCCACGTCTGGCTTTATAAAGAGGAGAACGGGAACAGGAGAGCTCCCCTTGAGGGAGACTTTGCCTTTCTGTCAGGTTTCACCTGTTAAGGCCATTGGTGTATGATAGGTGTCCTTTATTTGGTAGTGCAGGTGTGTGTTTGGAGAGAGAGGGAGAAAAAGAGGGAGAGAGAGAGAGAGAGGGAGTCATCTGAGACAGTGTTGTGCTGTGATACCCTGACTGAGGCCCGTGTTGTGTTACAGCACAGCCGTTAAAATAGCAACCCAACACTCACAGCAATCTAACAAATCTACCAATGGAAAAGCAACGAGGATCAATGTGTGCCCGATAGAGACACGAGTCCATCGTTGGTGCTATTTCCTCCTTCTTTTTTGACCCTGGCAGTTGCTTCTGTCCTCAAGACGTGGTGGAGGAAGCTGTTTTGCTGTTGCTCATCACAGAATCCATGGTGAGACGTGCGTTCACAATATCCTTCCATAAAAAAAAACCAAACAAATGCAGTTCATTTGTCGTGACCTCCGGCTTGGTGTGTGCCGGTATGTTTGTCCAGTCGAGCGGCGAGGCGGTCATCAGTCGTCTTCCGGACCAAGCCGAAGCTCGCCAGGCCAGCCTCCAGGATGTCACCTCCGTCTATGACCTGCTCACAGTCGGCATGGCCAGGAGGGGGCAGTATACCGCGCTTTCTGAGGTTCATTTCCAGTTTTACACACGAGGTGGGGGTTTGAGGGAGAGATGGGAGTCAGATAAGTGTCAGCGAGCGCTTTGCCCTTGCTAAACTTTCTAATGAATATCCCATCACCTCGAGCAAGGGGATTATAATGTTCTCGTCCTTATCCTTTGTAAGTTCCTCCTCCGTTTCTACTGTCCTGGGATCGCCTGAGCTTTGGTAGGTGTGTGCAGCCTGTCTGACTGATTCAGGGAAAAATCAGTCATACTCCAGGCAAGATGGTACCATCAGCTAAGGCCATTTATGAAAAAAGTTCATACAGACCAATCAGGATCACCCAGTACAGATGAGACCAGCACGAGTCACTTTGATTTATTACAGACTCTAAAGAATTAATCAGATGTCCTTGCATGTCTAAAGATACATAAATATGCATGTAGCTCAAAATGGGGATAAAATAAGACGTGATGCCAACACTAGTGTTTCAGTGAAGATACAAAATGGTATTTTAAGAAAAAATCCCTGATTTGCGTCAGAAAAAGCTCCAGTTAACAAATGTCAGTGACTCTGCAGAGGTTTTCCTCAGATGCAAGGATGAAGATGGTCAGATTAGAAAATGATTGGCAGCACATTGTTTTACTTTGTAATCTAATAAAATTCAACTACCCATGTATAAATAAGAATAAAAAGGCAGGGGTTTGGAGGTCTACTACAACCTACCACCAGGGGGCGGTCACACCGCACTAGCCTCATATTATTATTGCTCACAGGTAGTTTATAACTTTGTAATCAAACCACACCAGAAAGCACTGGGTTGAGTCCGTGCTACAGTATAAGATCCTTACTAATTGGGCGTATATTTACCCTTTTATTTATTTATTTGTAAATGACACAAAAAGACAGAGTTTTATACACATTTCTATAATTAGACGTGTGTGTTGGACCTCTGTTCTGAGCAGAAACATCCAGTAAAAACTAGAATAGTTCAGTCTGGGGATAAAATATTTAGAGCATTTTTTTTACACGTCTTGGTGCATTTCTCTACATTTGGGTAACCTGCAAAGTGTTCAGCTTGTCTCACTAAATCAGATGTGTCTCCTTTGGATTTTTTGCCAGTGTCTGGAACGAGCCATGAAATTTTCATTCAACGAGTTCCACCTGTGGCACCAGTTGGGGCTGTCGCTCATGGCGGCTGGGAAGGTGAGCTCATCTCCTCATTTCTTCAGCCACGCCAGGCCCAATGGACGTGTCCACCATGCATGGCATTCTTCTACATGAATGAAATGGCAGGAAAATGGAAATCTGCCTCGGAGCTGACCTTGAACCCAGAACTGGACTCTGGGTTTTGTCAGAGGCCTGGATCTGTGTGGCAGCTTAGACCTATTGGAGCATAGCTATGCTAAAGATTGAAGAGTAAAGGTTTAATGACCTTCATATACTTGTAGCTGTGAGAACTGACTGTAACTAGACCGATCAGCCCTACACACTTTGCTAAAGGCTGTACGCTTTATTGAACAGAGAGGTTTGATCTTAGAGGCGGACGTTTTGTCTGCCTCTTGGACCCAGGTTGCTAACTGGTTTCATAGTAAAGCTGCCTGGTACCTAAAGACTCACCCTCCCAGTCTACTTCTACGAATTTGAGGAACTACAAGTAAACGTGGACTCTATGATCTGAGTGTTCTTTTAGGATTTTACAGAACTATGACATCCAACCCCCCAAACACCAGGTTTTGGGATTTAGCACCTTATTGATGCTGTTGCGCTAAAAGTGTTTAATGGCGTGTTGGAGGCAATGGATTTTTAAAAAGTTTTGAAAAAGCTCTAGAACTGCTCATAGGTTATAATCACCTTGGAAAAATGATTATTGATCAGGAACTCCCCCGAACCCACATTTCTGCCTTGGAGCTCAGAAGCTTATATCAGGTACTTTTCTGGCTACACACTTTAGCTCTGTTTTACCAGAGTGCTCAGAGGTTTGGGCCACTTTGCTTACCACTGTGAACTGTGTATAAAGTCTAGATTTCCTTGAAGGAAACCAAGATCAAGAGCTCTGATCTATAAGGTTCTTTTTGACTTGGTTCCTGCCTATTTATGCCTTTTTTCCTCCAGAGAACTAAAAACCATTTTGCTTTACAATCAAATGATATTTTGCCCTTGTCTGTGCCTTGGGTTAGGGTGATGGACTATACAGAATTTGTCTGAGTTATCTGATCAGATCTCCAGAACGAGTTTGTTCAAAATGAAGCTCGTCAATGACATCAACGTTTTCTTTAATTCAAAGGCAGACAGGAGATTTCACCAAAATTTCCGACTCAGAATTTCCAATAAGAAGGAACCCATTTCCTAAAATAGAACATTCCAAATATGAAGATGATCTAAACAAACCTCTACACGCGTAATTTAAACGTAGTTTCAGAGGCTGCTTCATTAATCTATTTTTGTGACGCTATAACAGAAAGCAAATAGTGAAGTTAACATGTCCCGATTGATTCTGGGGCAGCATTTATTGATAATTACCGTAATTCTTATTCAGGCTGAAACCGCAATCAAACATGTAACCTTTGACCCTCATTCAAAAATCTGTGTCTGAGTGAGGACTATCTCTCCATCATGGCAAAACACACCAATGAAATTTTGAAAGCGTTGCCATTTAACATCCCCCCCTCTATATAAAGACGACCCAATTAAATCTGTAGGAGTTGATTGAAAATGATTAAAAAACGAGTTCCTCTTGAATCTTCGTTTCAGTCCTGTGATCCAACAAAAACCATAAAAAAAACCCACCTCCAATAACATAGTAGTACATAGGTGGCGCTGTAGGGCAAACTCTTTGTTTATAATTCTTCATCCAAATGCTCAGGGTGGCCGTCTAGTGAACTTCGAATGTCCGTGTGTAATAAAAAAGAGGTTGTTTCCTTCTCTGGAACTAATGAAGTATGCTTCTCCTTCAGGAAAGTCATCGAAGAAATTGCAAACCCACTAACCTACATTTGTCCGTCGCTCGGTGCTCTTTCACCACCACAAAATGGATCCTTTATTGCTGGGATGGATGGTTGATGATGCA
>CAAE01015016.1:856224-866805 GCA_000180735.1 Tetraodon nigroviridis
CTGCAGCAAACTTTCCTCTTCTTCGCTGTCAAATTTTTCCCTTATATACTTTACAGGTACCAGCGCAGGTTCGGTGGTAATGAAAAGTGTAATGTATGGTTCCTGACTCTGGGAAGAGAACCACCTGCTATCATTGCTACCTCGTCTCTCCTCCTTACTGTACCCAAGCAACACTGCTGGTGTGTTCACCTTAAACGTGCCGTCAATCCTGGACTGCGAATAAATAGTGCTGAAAGGAAACCTGACAAAGCCCAGCCAGTGTTTCACTACCTGTGTCTGGACTGATGTCCCTCTCTGTCTGTCTTTCACGGCGGTGCTATAAACTATCTCATCAAATATGTTGATGAAAACCTCATCTCCTACTGACTGTAAGCTCGAGGCGCTGTAGTTACCATTGGGGGCACTGACTGGTAACTGCAGTTGCTGGTTCCAGCTGGGGTTCCGTCCCTCAGCTGTGCTTGTTTGAAGCACTGTGTGCTGGAAGGAGACCTCCACAAAGGGCCTGACTTGCATCTCGTTAAAGAACCATTCACTGTCTTCAAAACTGTATTTACTGTTATTATTCCATCTAACAGGGATGTTGTAGCCTCGGACGACGTTGACCAGCAGTTTAACCTCTACGTGTGGCAGATGCTGAGTGGTGATCTTCGTTCGCTCCTTTCTCTCAGGCTTTAGCTGTCGCTTGGGTTTAATCAGCTTGAACAGGTTTATTCCCAGAATGTCAGTCTTGGGTCTTCCCTCTGTGACACCCATGTCGCATGGAAGGCCGTAGTGTTTAACACAGTTGAATTTGTCTATGATAAGTTGTCGCATCTTTAGCAGGTGTTTGGCTGCTAGGGCTTGGTCTGCATCCAGATATTGGTTAGCTTCAGTTATTTCTCTTTCTTCCAGTCTTGCATCAAATTCCTGGAACATCCCTTTAGTGACCTCATTCTCCAAAGCAGGAATAAACTTGTAATTTTGAAACTCTGGAACTCCTTCGTTCCTGAGCTGGAGCATTCGAAACCTTTTTGACCTTCCCAGTTCTTCATCGCTCACAAAGTTAAACTCCTCTTGCAACCCCTGCGGCCGTAAATGCTCCCTTTTGACTACCTTTCCATCCGTAGACACATGAGGCATGAGGGAGGTGTTGTTTGGGTCGTTGGGGTCCAGTTGACAATGTGCTGCCTGATCAGGACTGTTCATGTTGTATAGTCCAGGCATGCTACTATGTGAGACAGCATCGAGGTAGTTGTGTTTGCCACTGGGTTTTCTCACCACAGGAGGTGCCATTGGTACCCCATCCTCACCGACGCCCCAAGAAGCACAGCATGACAGCTTTCCAGAGGTCGGCAGGCTTTCGCTGTTGCTGCATTCAGGCTTGTTTTGAGACACTGCTGCCTGGGTGCTGCTGAATTCAAGTTCCTTCAGACAGGCTCGTCCAGTCACCACCGAGGGCTGCGGCACTGGAATAAACACTTGGGCTAAAAGGGTAGAAGATAGGCCAGTGTCTTCAAACACTTGCAAGTTGATGCTTTTGGGAAAGTTCACTACTTTGAGATTGAAAATTTTTCCAAAGTACAGCCTGAAGTCGCTGCTCAGGAGGCACCGCTCCGTTTGGGAAACTTCTTTTGTTGTTGTAAAGGACTCGAATGAAAAAAGAGAGTTTTAGCTACTTCGTTTCTTCGTTTTTTTTCAGCAGGGGCACAGAGTTCAGTGGCAGTGATGCTTCCAGTTGTATCAAGGATAGGGATCAAGATGGCCTCACCTGGTGTCCTACGTATCCTGGAGGTTTCGCTCTGACCTCCTTCTCTAGACATTCCAATGCCGTCCTCTGTGGAGGTTCAGGCTTTGGGAGAGCTTTTTTCAGGGCCTCCGTCGACTCCTCCTCATCCTGATCATCGAGTTCTTGTCCACTGTTACCATTTACCCGGCCTTTCTTTTTCTTCTTCCTTTGTTTTTTCTCTGATTCTTGTTTATCTCTCCTCACATTCCACTTTTGTAGCTGTATCTGGTAGTTTAATAGCTTTTTCTTATATTCTTCCTCAAGCTCCAACTCCAAGTCCAAAACCTCTGACGTGATTTCGTCTTCGTACTCCTGCCCATCTTTCTCATGGTCCACATTCACTCTTCTATAACGGAGCGTATAGGTTGTGTTGGTATATTTCTGAGAACGTCTTAGGGCCTTCATTTCCTTCCACACTTCAAGTAAATTCTGCACCAGAGTCCGTTCTTTTTCCTGCTCGCTGTCTCTTAGCTGCCTGGTGTTCCTGATCTCCAGAATGTAGTCAGAGATCCTCTCCTGCTTGGCTGCAGCGAGACCCTGACTGCCAAGCATGTTCTGCATCACTTTCCTCAATCCTTTCAACTTGTCGGTAAGGTGTCCAATGAGATCGTTGCGCTGGATGATGAGGTAAAGATCATACAGTTGAACTAGACGGGCCCCAAGCAAGTGCTCTTGGCTAAAAAGTGGGTGATGGGAGAATACCAGGCCGGAAACGTCAACATTGAGCTGAAAGTCTCGCTTCAGTTCTTCTGCACCAGGAACGCACGGACCTGTATCGGTGGGGTTCACAGCCTTCCTGTACACAGGCTGCAGTTCAGGATCCGGATCCTTCTCCGTGTGTAATAACGGGCTTCTTGTGGATGATTTCTTTATGGGGTCAGGCAAAGCTAAGATCCTGCCATCATCTCCAAACCATTTCTTTCCCTCCATTGTTTTCAGTATGCGGTTCTCCAGAATGTTTTCATTGATCTGAGATACGGCAGGCCTCTTCCCAACACACAGGCCCTCTTCTTCCAATTGTCGAGGTTTCTTATTTCCAGGTAGCTTGATGGAGTTCGGAACGGTTTGAAAACTCGGTTTGAAGAGAATCCCACATTCATTTTGAATACATTTTTTGTACCCAACATATTCTGCTTTCTTTACTTGCAGAAGGTCCTGGGAGAGATGTGTAGTAATGAACAAATCAATTTTATTATCCCATTCAGTAGGAGGTTCTTTGCACTGGTCTTCATTTTTATCCTCTTTTGCAAAAGCATCCTCCCAATCTTTAATGCATCTCTTATCACCTTTGCCACTCTTAGTTACTTCTACAATGTTTTTTTCATTCTCACAATGTGGATCTGGCTTAAAATTGTATGTAAAGAAATCATATGGCTCCTCAGCAACCTGTAGAACTCGTCTGGTTTGTCGTTTTGCTTTATTAAACTTGGCCTTTTTGCTGTGAGTCAGAGGCAGATCAAATCTTTCTGCTTTGTCTAGGTGTGCTTCTTGGTCCCAACTTAATATATTTTCATTGTCTTCCGATTGCTGAAAGCAACTCACGGGCTGAGGAGATTTCTTTATATCATGCTTTCTGACACTGAACGTGGCTTCTGTCAATCTCTGCTCCATCAACTTTTCCTTCCGCCTTCGTCTTTGAGCTTTTATCGCGCATTTTAAAGACTCTGACTGGTCTTCAGGGCTGCTCTGAACGCCTCCAAATGTAGCTAGTAGTTGTCTACTGCTCATTTCACCAAACTGCTTCAAAAGCAAAATTAAGAACCAATTTGATTTTTTTTCCCCCAGTTTAACTGATTTATGCTACAGCGGTCTAGATATGTTGTAATCAAAGAAATACTTAAAAGCCAAAAGGGACAAAAAGATCAACGCATAAAGGGACAGATTACTTTTTTTAGCTAGATGAAAGCCAGGTAGGTGCAAAGTGTAGAAAAACATCTATTATGACAATAATAAAAGTGACAATTTCATATAAAGTGCGCCTGTCACAAACCTATTTTTACAGCGAAGATAGAGAGTTGAGAACTAAACACATAAGACAGAATATTATAGGAAATATAATATCACATAATATATCACAAATCAGTTGAATAAGTGATATTATATATAGATCCTGTTGCAACCTCAAACCTACAGATATTATTAGCAAAAGTTAAATTAATGTCATTTCCTACAAATAACCGCAATAAAAATGCAATCTTTCAAAATATGGGGGAAGTTTATTTTTTATTATTTTGTTGTATTTTATTAATCCAGCGTCCATTATCCATCAGTCAATTTTAATTGGTTTAAACCCCTAAACTGCTCACTGTCTTGAAGCCATTGACCTGCAGTTTTATATCTCTTTTTGACAATTCTGAATGGTAATCTAAAGCAGGTCGTATGGGTGGGTTTAATCTGCTTGGACAGGGGAATTTTCAGAATCCAACAATGACAAGGTGTTTGGCTGCTTTGGTCTGCATCCAGATTTTGTCAAATGTTAGTGATTTATCCATTTTTTGTCTTATATCGGGTCCCTGGAACATCCCATTAATGACCACATTCTCCAAAGCAGGAGTGAACCTGTAATTTTAATCTTGCAACTCTTGGAGCTGATGTTTTCACTTTGGCACTAAAAAAAATGCTCGAGCCAGAAGGATACAATGTCCATTTCACCAATTGTGTCACTGCAGATGCCACCAAACTCCATTTTTCTTAAATTGTTCACACCATAAAAATACAATTTAATTATGCTTCTTCTAGTTTTGATCCTCACCATCCAGATTTTATTATAAATTTAATACAAGTGTGAATAGGATTGAAACTGGTTGGTTGTTTCTGTTAGCTAAGTGATGAGCTGGTGACGAGTCTAGGGTCTACCTCATCTTTCGCCAGCTAGAATGTCTCAACAGGAGCATATCCAAAAAAAGAGAGCAGAATATGTTGTCTGCAGAGAAAATACTTCATCACAGAAATACTGAATTTGTTGTTATTATTACTGATGTCATTATTTGAAAAGAAATTGTGTTTTTTTTAAATATGACAAGAGAAAATGAATAACTTTTCCTTTGCAGTCTGCTGTTCACCAAGGTAAAGCTCGAAGAGGACCTTTTTGGCCCCGCTGCAGCCCTGCAGACCTGCGAAGAAATGCTGCAAGAATGGCAAAGTCGTTATGATGTCAGCAGATCCAGGTGAGTTGGGAACAACTCACAACAGCGACAAACCAGTACTGAAAACTAATATATAAAACGAATGGAGGCTAACGAGTAGCTTGGCTTTAATCTCATCCTGCTTTAAATTCAAACTGGAAAAAAAAAAATAAGGAAGAACTGCAGCCTTCCAAGACAAAAACTTTTAAACTTTTTCCAGTGTGCTAAAATGTTCTTGTGTTTGGCTCACTGGTTTTCACTGGTGATGTGCTTTCCAGTGAGACGGATGACAGCAGCAGTGTTCCAGCAGCTGAAAGGGCAGAAGTCAATCTAGGAGCCAGGAAACCTTCCATCCACCTCACCCTTCCTGATTTCCAGGACGCCTCAACTAGTACGTCATCTGTTTACAATTATTGTTTGTTTTTTTGTGTCCTTAATAAAATGATTTCCTCTGTCCCAGTATAACCAGTCCATTTATTCTCTCTACCCATTATTCCCTGTCAGGTTCTTTGAGCCCTTCATCGGTTGCGGCTTCGCGCTTGGAAGCTGCTCTCTCTGAGGTGTCGGACGTGAGCTCCACGCGTCGCCAAGGACCCACGTACATCTGGACCACCCTGGAGCGCATTTGGTTACAAGCTGGTAACAGCAGCACGACATTACCTTTTTTCAGTTTATTCAGATGTTTTTTGTTGTTGTTTTGTTTTGTTTTACGGTGCAGACAAATCAGTTACCAAGCAGGTAAATAAATACATTCTAAATTTAAAACCTGAACCATTTATTAGATTGTGTTTTGAAAGTACATAATCGTAAAAGATAGTTATTAACTTTGAAACCATAAATATAGGGAAGGAGTGTGAACACACAATATTTTGTTGCTCTTGCTCAGGTAATTTCAAGTCATTATAAAAGTCATTTTTTTGTGTTTTTATGTTTAACTTCCTCGTTTGAAAATGTTAGTTGACTTATTTCTTGTCCATGTGTGTTAGATCTGTATGATCTCTGGTGTTCCGCATGAGTTTTGGTATCTCACCTACTAAAATGGGCATTAACGGATGTATTAAAAAATGATGGGTAGAACTATTTGCATCCCGCCTATGTGGTTGAGCGCGCTGTACACGCCTCCATGTGGCTGCTGTTCTATTAGGAGCAGAGGGCCAGTGATGCATACAGCTATTACTTCCACTCCCTCAGTTCACAGGAGAGGCTGGCGCTCCGGCCTCGTGGACCATGAGAAACCCTCATCTAAAGCAGCCAATGAAAGACTGCGTTTCAACCAACATAGCAGTGTGTTTTAGAACAGAATTAGATGGGAACAAAGGCTTTGGGGTCATTTCCCAAGAGGCCATTTTTTTTATATTTAGCCTTTGAACTCAGCTTAAAAAAATAAAATCAAATACTAGGCTGAGATTGTAGCTGTGGAGACGTCGTTCCCCACCTCTGCATCCCTGGCGTTCTTGTTTTTTTTTTTACCGTTCACGTCCTCTATCATCAGCCACATTGAAAACACGCTTACACACACTCGCACACACCTAAATACAAACACTATCTGATCTAACGAGGTTATTTTTTTATGAGGAGTAGTAGGTAAACCCAGAAGAAGAAGAAAAACAACCATTAAATACTTTTACCCCCGAGCTGGGCTGTGAAACTGCTCTTTTCCTTCACGTGCACTATTCCCCATCTGTGTGTCTGGGACACAGTACACAAGCCAAACATCCGCCACCAAACACACACACACACACACACACATGGGTTCACAGAGCAGACAGTGTGTGTGCGCTGGAATTTTATGCACGATCCCTAGTGCTGAGTGTGTTAGACATTCTTTGTGCTGATCTGAAGCCCATTCATGATCTCAGGGTCACCACACGGAGCCCCGAGGATCAGCTCCATGTGGTCTGTTATGTCGTTTTTGTTATGTAGTGTGCTTGTAGTGTGTGTGTGTGTGTGTGTGTGTGTGTGTGTGTGTGGTTTGTCTTTCTCTTCCCAGCAGCAGCAGCGGTAGCGACAGAAACGCAGCAGGCAGCTTTCGTATGCGATGGCCATATTTAGGCAGGACTTTGATCCCCGGTCTGCTTCCACTCTGAATGTGGATGCAAACAGGACAATTTACATTTAAACATTATGCTGTATATCGGAGGTGGGCAAACTAAGGCCCGGGGGCCACATGTGACCCAATGAACCACAGAGCCTTCACAATAGTCTCTCCAAAAGCCAAATTAAGAAGGTTAACAGCTTGATTGGTTGGAGGGAGGTTCGGACCGCCTATCCCCACCCCCACCTAGCGTGCTAACATGTCCTCTCAAGAAGGTAAAGCCAAACATCATCTGAAGCTTCATCATCCATCTCTAGTTAGACTAATTTACAGGCTCTTTAAAATATTTTTTCAGTCAAAAGTCCATCCAGCAGGACTTTTCGCGAACCTCTGATCCTCATTTGGGGGGTTAGCTTTCTGCACCACCTGTTCATTAGGATCCGAAACCCAGTGTGGTCTTTCAGGCTGAATAATTGCCCAACCCTGTTGTAGATTATAGAGTAGAACATCTTCTGTGTTCTATGACGTTATCCCTCCAAGTCAAACCGATATTAGAGATGTTGGAATTTGATCTTGTCGTGATTTTAACTCCTGATCACAGTTTTCTAAAAGCGCTGATGGATATATTTTCGTGTACAGTAACATTTTTAAATGTGATTTCCAAACTTTTTATAGCCAGTGTGGTTTTAACTCCATTTTCCTGTCTAAATTTCTCTCTGTTGTTTCATCAGGAGAACTGTTCATGGCAGATGGGCGGCTGAAGGAGGCCCAGTTCTGTATCGCTGAAGCCAGCTGTCTTTTCCCGAATTCACACTCTGTACTGCTGCAAAGGGGCCGTCTGGCAGAGCTGCGAGGCCAACGAGAGGAAGCCAAAGGCCTGTATGACGAAGCTCTGGCCATTCATCCCACTGGAGAAAACGTACTGGTGCACATGGTGAGTGAGAGCAAACTGCGGAGATGCTGCAGGGTTCAGCTGTGAGAACGTGATGTTGTTGAACCGAAGGTGAGTCAGGCGTTGGCAGTGCCCTATAAGTTAAAGGTTGTGTCGGCGACTCTCAGCAGAAACACGACATTCAGGATTCTGGCCCCTCCCCTTCTCCAGGCTTAACCGGATCTGATTGGTTAGAACACGTTAGTTTGTGTATGTTTCTGGGAGATTTTATGGACAGTAGAGCACCACAGGGAACAGAGATTTTACTATCCTCTCATAAGACAAGCTGCTAAACAGTCTGTCAGGAAAGATTATCATTCATTTTAGAACCAAATGTTGATATAACCTTTAGGTAGGTACACGTAAACGAAAGCATAACTCATTTCTTTCAAACTTTTCATGTTTAAGAAAAAAAAACCAACCTGAAAATCCTATTTGTGGCTAACAACTAGCATTAGCATTAAGTTGTACTCTTTCACTATTTCAGTCTGTGGACTGCACTGTCATTATTGTGTGTTTGATCACATTATAGCAGCCAAAATGTTGTTGTTTTCAAATTAAAAAACGAAACAGACTGTACAATTACCAGAGATCACACTGATTTGCTGCCTCCTGGTCGATGACTGATCCAGATTTGTTTTCCTCCTACACCTCTCTCTCTCTCTCCCTCTCCCTCTCTCTCTCTCTGTGTTTGTCACTCATTTGCTCAGCGTGCTGATCTGATGGATTAATCAGAGCCG
Organism: Tetraodon nigroviridis; assembly: GCA_000180735.1. NCBI lineage: Eukaryota > Metazoa > Chordata > Actinopteri > Tetraodontiformes > Tetraodontidae > Tetraodon > Tetraodon nigroviridis. The sequence continues at coordinate 864,821 of CAAE01015016.1, forward strand.
CTCTGACCTGTGAACCCTCCCTTTGTTGTCATGGGGAGCAGAGCACAGAGGGACATTCCTCAAATCCAACTACTCTAAACACACAATATCTGTGGTCTCCATGGTGACAAAAAATGTGCTGCACATGCTGGTTGATACCTCTTTGTCTCAACCACTGGCCACCTTGTGACCACATAAGGCCTGTTTGTGTGTACGTGCATGGGTGCGTGTGTGCGTGTGCAGTCCCTCTGGGGCACAAAGAGGCTGTATCTCTTCCATTTTAGGCCTGTGGGACGACCAATCCCAGCGGGGAACCGCTGAATCAAAGCCAGCTGGCAGTGTCCCGCTCTGAGTCTCTTACAGGACAGATGTGTCCTCAGTCTCAGTCAGCGTCTAACATGTGGGTCTTTCTCCACGGATTTGACTCCACCACAGTGCACAGTTGAAATTTGTACTTTTGGGTAAAATGTCTTAAATATTCTCATAAATATACATGTATTGTTCTAAAAAATCTAATAAAAATGTATAAAGATAACCTTTGTAAAAATGAAAAAGACAAACATTTGCTGAATTTGATGCAGAGCTGAACATTTTCCAGTGACTTGAAAAGGTCTCTTGGATTTTGTCTTTGTTTCTTTGATACACTTGATAATTCCAGTAGTTTAAAGAAAAAGTTTAGCTCAGATTTATTTATTCAGCATTTTTTTTACTGTCAAAATTGTCTCTAGGTGCTTTACTCAGAGCCAGGTAAGCACAGGGTCAAGAAAAAACTCCCTTTTAACAGGAAGAAACCTTGAGCAGGACCAGGCATACTAGAAGGAACCATCCCGCTAAAACCTGACTGGGTAACGGCAGGAGGAAAAGAGGGAGACAGGACCAGAGTAAAATAAAATTGAGAGAGAGAAACAAATATGCAAACCTAGCAAACATGATACAGCACGGGCGGGTTTTATAAATAAAGAAACAGCAGAGCAGGCCCTGAAATGGCATTTTTATTTTTGTCCAGGTTGTTTGGCCACGTTTAAATTACATTACTCATCCAGGTTATAGTTTCATAATTGTGGAAAATAAAGTGCGGCGGTGCAGACCTGTGTCTTATTAATAGTGCAAAATAAAGGTTTACCCCCAAGCACAGTTTTATCTGATCAGTAGGGCAGCACGGATGGTGCCAATAAACCGGAAATGCCAAACTCTGCCTTGTAAAAATCTGTACGTGGCAGATTATAAATTAGCCGTGTAACTGGAGTAAACACACAGTTGCATCCTGGCACTGTTGTTCCGCCTAAGTGGGACAGTGGGGGACATTTTATCTGGAGTGCTGCCTTTCAACCTACAGTTGCTGCTGCTCTGGCTTTATACATTTATTTTTATACTGGATCTGCGGTGGACACTTTGTGTGCCAGTGGCCCAGTTTTCCCGTTATGCCTCGAAGGGACTTCTGATGATATTCTTACACTTGGGCTGTGATTCTGCAGTAGTACATACTGTACTTTCCTTGGATGTCCTGCAGATCAGCTTTTTTGTGTTATTAGACAGACAGGCAATGTCAGCCTCTAATGGCTAGTTTGAATAAATGGCTTAATACAATGTTTTATTGTTGCTTTTATTGTTTAAGAGATTCAAAACAAAGGCATATTTTATATGTTGTATTGATTTTTGATAGTTTTTGCCATTGGACTCATGTGGTCACACAAACACAGCTCTAATTTTGTGTAGAAAATATCCGTTTTATAGTCGCAGTAAAGAAATTATAATAATTTAGACAGGTGGTCAGACAGCTCACACTTTGTGCTGAACAAACTGGATACGCTATAGTGTATGTGTGAGTGTGTGAGTGAGTGAGGAGAGAGAGAGAGAGAGAGAGAGAGAGAGAGAAACAGCATCTATTTTCATTTAATACTGTGTTGTCCTGTCATTCCATACGTTTGCCTCTATGCACTTAACATCATTATGGTAAGTGCTTTGTTGATCTGCTCATGTATGTAGTGTGCTTGCTCTCCCTGTGT
>CAAE01015016.1:867821-880568 GCA_000180735.1 Tetraodon nigroviridis
TGCCACCTGAAAGGAACAGTCATCAAATGAAGGTCAGCGGACTGTTTCCTGCTCAGTGACGAGGCCCAATCTGTGTCACAGAGAGTGTTTGTGCTCAGACCTCAGTCCTGTTTATTTGAGCAACATTTTCCATGGTTACCAGCATTGTGTGTGTGTGTGTGGGAGAGAGAGAGAGAGAGAGAGAGAAGGAGAGAAAAAGAGAGAGACTCTAAGGTCTATGTTTATAAAGAAACACTAGAATAAAGTAAACCCCTGCAGATATTGACTAGTGGTCAGGGAAAGTTAGTCCTCACACACTCCAGCTCAGACCCAGTTTGTGCCAGGTCTTCTTTCCCAAGAATTAAACTTGTCTGTGGGTGTTCTTGTTCTTGCTAGCAGCTCATTTTTTGCGTCCTACACTCACACACATCCACGCATGCATCCTTTACCCCACACCTATGGTATGGTGGTGAATCCAGGACATGTATATTTACTGTGGTACAGAGAGTGATTAACATGTCAGTTTTCCCCAAGCAGTCACAGGGTTAGCTCGCAAAGTTAGCATTTACAACTACACAATGTGTTGGGTTATTACCGAGTCTCTATAAATTCCTTTATGCGAGTGTGTATGTCACTCTGGAAACTTTCTCCATCATTAATATGTAGGATGGATCCTACAATATCTGGTTTCAATGGTTTGTTGGGATTATATGCTAGATGAAAAGAACACTTTAATAGATGAGATTTTTAATTTGTCATTAAACCTTTGTGGTTTTTCACACAGTGTGTCTCTATCAGTCAGAAATATTTTAGTTACCTCCAACAAACCCCAATTTTATTTAGCTTCATAACACAAACAATTAATATCTTGCATTTAGAGCATTTTTTGAATCATTATCTAGAATCTAGAATGCTCAAAAAACTATCTTGTATGTATGTCTGCCCAGGGCCGACTGTTGGTCAGAACTGGACGTGTCCACCTCGGAGAGAAGGTCCTCCGGGATGCAGTCCAAGTCCACAGTACGTCACATGAGGCGTGGGCCGGTCTGGGAGAGGCCCTGCAGTCTCGTGGCTCCAGCCAGGCTCCAGATTGCTTCCTCACAGCTCTGGATCTGGAGGCTTCCTGTCCGATCCGGCCCTTCACCATCATTCCCAGAGAGCTTTGAGGGTTCTGGATCTTTAAGGGGTCTGGTGGAGCTTTTTCAAGGGTTTCAGTTAGACTTTACCTTTGATCACATGGCTTCTTTTCTTTTTTTATTGCCTTTATTTTATTTTTCAGAATATGTATTTTCAAGTAGTTCTGTGACACAATATTTCACATGAACAAATTATTAAGATAAAATTAAAATGTCTTTTTTCAGCTAGTGATGGCTGCCGCGTTTGTAGTTCGAGTCCCAGTGCTGGTTGTATTTCAGGGAAAATATTTGCGAATGGGAATTGATATCCACTCATCGTGAACCTGTCAGACGTGTTATTGATGGTCTCATTGACTCCGCTTTTATGTACACACAACAAATACCTCCATCTTTGAAGCCACTACTTGTTCATCTCTTTCTCTCTTTGATGTGCATGTAGGTCTTTGCTTTCTGCGTGCTTTTATTTGTTTTAAATCCTCCCTCTGGGGGTTTTATTTGTTCCTGTTCTGTTTGAACAACACAGTAAGATCCCGGTTCCCGTGTGTAATGTGTGGTTTAATGGCGTCCATTTGAAAACAACAGCAACTTGTCAAAATGACTGGGTGCTGCATCTTCACCCACCTCGTCACTTGTGTCTAATGGACATCGTTTCGCGTTCCCAACCACATTAATGTGAGCGGCGGTCTACTGGATTATGTAAGACTGCCAGCACAATTCTCTGCCTCCAACCTGTCTTTCCTCTCCCTCTCCTCCCATATCTCTGTGTCTCCTGCTCCCTCCCGGCCTGCCTGATTTTAATGCGATGTGGCTTGGTTGCTTAGCAGCCATCCCCTTGTTTGAGTAACTGGGGATCTGAGAGAGATCTGGTGTGCTATTGAACACACACACACTCAAATTACCAGCAGTGGTTCATCTTCATCGTTGGTGTCATTCACGTTTAAAATTGCAAACTCAGAATGCTCAAGTCGTCATCGCATGTGTGTATTTGCGAGCTGCACTGGGGTATTTAAAAGATACAGGAAGTGTGATACAGTTATAGTTAATATTTGGGCTACTGTTAAGGTTGCGTGTTGTAGTTCTTGTCTCTAGCCTCATTTATTTAGCTTTTTCTTCCCAACAGGCTTAGGAAAACTCCATAGCAACCCATCTTGCCATCACTCCATGCGCACAAACCCCCATTTTATCAATACTTTGGAATGATTGATTTCTCTTACCTCTCCTCTGCAGAGCAGGAATAATAAAAATAAATCTATTTTTAACTGTCTCTCCCACCTCTGCACTTTCCTCATTAGTACAGTGTGTGACACCCACACCAGGGTTTGGAAGCTGAGTGTTCTGATCCCTGTGGGTAAGGCGTGATAGATGCTACAAGCGCAGACAGCGCTGCCCATGTGAGCATACTGTGGTCTGGTGCTTTACAACACACGTGCTTTAGTCCTGACAGCGCTGGTAAAAGAAGACAGATTATTGGAGCACAAGGCCTGCTGCAGGAGAGACTGATGCACAAACACACAATAAACGATGCACATGCATCTTCCTGATGTCAGAGTTGGCCTATGTTGCCACTTCCTGCACTTGAGTGCTACAGGGAAAGGATATTTGTGAAATACGATGCTAATATGATCTATGGGAAGACTTTGGTCAGCTCGTTCAGATTCAGTCAATTTTTCTAAATCTGTTATCTGTTAAACTTTCTGCTCACCACAAATCTGTGTGGTTAAAATAGAGGAAGTGATTATTTTCACTAGCAGCATTGTTAGCCTTTTTTTAATCTTGTTCTAAACATTTCTGTCTCTGATCAGTTTAAGTTCACGAATATAGTTATCGTTTGATGATTATAATAAAATTCACTAACATTCTTGACATTTATGTCGCAATGTACTGAAGTAAAGGTGGTTTATTTTAAGTTATTTTGGATGTTTTACATTTTTAAACACATTCCATTATGTTGTAAAAGAAGTGGTCCCCAACCTCCCAAGCTGCAGACCAAATACAAGGTCTGGGGTTTATTTGGTACTGGGCCCCAAAAAAAAAGAAAAAACTTACATGACTTTGATTTATTATTAGAAAGCTATATAAATAAAAATAAATTGAATTGAATTTTTTTTTTTTTTTAAATATAGGGCATTTTACAATGAAATCGTCTCTAGGTGCTTCACAGAGGGAGAAACCCGGGGCCTAAACCCCAGGGAAGCACAGTGGCAAGAAAAAAAACTCCCTTTTCCCAGGAAGAAACCTTGAGCAGGACCACACTGACAAGGAGGAACCATCCTGCTGAAAGTCAGCTGGGTGAAGGAGGAAAAGAAGAGAGACAGGACAGAAAGAATAAGAGAGAGACAGAGAAACAAATATACAAACATAGTATACATCATAATACAGCACAGGCAGTTAAAAAGGAACACAACAGGCGAGTGCTGACAGTGGACACTTGGTTTGTTAGAGGCTAAAATCCAAACAGCAAGAAGGCCTGGAGATGGGAGCGCTGCAGAAAGATAGAGAGAAGAGTGGAGGAGAAACAAAACGGCGAGGAAGACTGCACACACCGATAAACGCGGTGCGAAGAAAAGGAACTGAACATGTTTTTTCAGAAAACATTTCAGAACCTCTATGTCTGACTATTGAAAATTTTTTATTATTATATTTAGAAAATAAAACCCAGTTTAATTGCCAGTGTGCTCTTGTATTTATCTGCCACACCTTTAAGGTTGGGCATCGCTTCTATAAAGGGTTAAAGAATGGTCAGCGTGTGTGTGTGTGTGTGTGTGTGTGTGTGTGTGTGTGTGTGAACCTGGTATTCAGGTCACTGTGTGTGTTGACACCAACTCAGGAGGACGACAGGCACAAGCTGGTGAGTGCAGGGCGCCAAAAAGGAAACTATAAACCATCATTGTCATGTCCAAAGAAGGCCAGGGAGTCATGGATGGGTGATGGGTGAGGCGAAGGTTATAAAGGTCACATGGGCTTCCAAAATAAATCAAGGATTCAAAAAAAGGAAATAATTTGGTAAAGTTTGAAAACAGGCAAGTCAGATGATATCTGGTTTCAGCAGCAGTTTTTTAAAATACTCATGACCAAGAATAGATTATACTTATATATATATATATAAAAATGAACCATGCCTTACATTTTATTTAGTATATAGTGACCAGGTCATATTTCTGTGAAAATAAAGTTATGAGCTGTACGGCCTAAATATTAGGGATGAAATAATGAGTAAAATGAGTACTATTTAAATAAATTGGAAAATATAAAAACAATGGAATTATTAATGAATATTCCACTATGAAATTCTATTATAACTGTGACCTATTTGCTTGTATTTTAAATATTTAAAGTTTGCTCAACCTTTCGTTATAATTGGCAACAGCGGGCCTAAAAGCAATTGCTCGGCTCACCAGGCTGCAGCATGCTTGGTCGTCTTCCACTGGACGATGGTGCCAACACGATTGCCCACTTACACAATGAGCCCTGTAATTTGCTAACAGTCGCTCTTTGGAACTGATTAATCATTTAAAAGTCATTTAATCAAAGTGCTTTGTGGCTGTAATGTCTGTCCCCAGCTTAAAGGGGGTAAAAGGATCCCCGGTCACCTGTCAGTGCAGCATGCCAGCCGCTAAATTCATCAGCCGTGGGATTCAGTGATGAGACAAAATGTGACCCGGACTAGAAGAGGACAGCAGTGTAACAACTCTGCACTTGCCACCTCTTCGTTTGACCCAAAGTTGTCTGAAAGGCAGAGACTTGCACCACTGGGGGGCATTTTAGCCCAACACAAATATCTGGGGAGGAACAACTAATTTTTGTTTGTTTGGTGACCTTTACTTCGGACTTCAGACCTCAGCAGCTGATAAAAGCCATTTACACTGCTGTCATATTGGATTTTTGCATTCCTGGCAAATTCCTGCTGTCTGAGTTCATTATCATGGCGGAGCAGGGTCCTAGTTTCTCTCCGGTTCCCTCACTGGGCACCAACTGTGCCAACAAGGTGGTGGCTTGTCTTCTGATTATATAATGAACTTTTAATGATGTAATTCCTCTTATAGAAGCATTACTTGCATCTTGAAATACTAAATGACACTAAAAATATTTCAGATTGTTGTTGGATGCATGAATACATAAATGGAGGAAATTAGGACGTTTCAAAAATGAAAACCTACACTTAGATTTTGTGTTATTTGTGACACAGAGACAGTTTGTGTCCATTGTTCAAGTACATAACTAACATGTGTGCAGTGTTTGCAGGTTTGCGCATCAGTTTTTGCTCCATTCACTGCAAAGGGAGAAGCTTCATTGATAGTCAGATATGGGATGCCGCGCCATGCCTGTGGTTGGGGCAGGCTGTGGGTCCATCCAGGGTGTTAAGTCGTCAGTATGTCAGAGATCAGCAATGGACTGCAGAACCCGCTGAGCTGGGAAGTGTGGAAGGACAGTGGGTGGCGCAGCAAGAAGGTGGAGATTTCTGGACAGTGCTATGTGCTAATCGCAGGCACGGCGACTGTTCATCACACACGTCCGCATGTTCCTCACTTTCATTGTGTTTTCGCAGCGAGAGCATTTTCAATTCATGCCTTCGGGCTCTTTTTAATTCCCAACGCAAAGGGGATCCAACCCTAGGTCAATCATTTTAAAGTCTTTACATATCTACAGCAGGAAGTAAAAAGTGACTAGGTTGTGTCCAAACAGCGCTCTGCTTCTACGATATTGACCAGGGCAAAACACTTTCTGAACCCAGCACGTTTGGTTGGTGTCATTAATCAATAGAGGTGCTTTTTTTTGGAACAGGATTTTGGTAAATTGGTAGTAGGACACTTTTGAAAGGGGGTTAGTCCAAGACTGCAGCCATCTCTCAAGCTGCAAGCCTTCCCCTACGGCTATCCTTCACTGTGTTTAGATTGTAAAAGTTGATTTAACACTTCACTCTAAAATCATGTGCCGAGGTTGTGCTTACCTGTGGAAATGATTGGATTGTGAATTGTATTGTCATAAGTGTAATCATATGATTACAAACGTTTGAGGCGCTTTATGGTGTCATTTTAATTTCGATTTTCATGTAAAGTCATTTTAGCAGGAATGTCGGAACAGCAGCTACAGCCTAAATGGTGAGGAAACAATTATCCACTTAATGTGTTTCAGCTGCCTGGAAAATTCCTCAACATGAACGCTCACTTTTCTACTTTATTTCAGAGGTCAGAGTTTCATCTGTCCATTATCCTGTTAACTCTAAAGCTACAACAATCGTGATGGCATCGCCAGGAGATTTTGTAGCGCTGGAATCATTCAGTCAAGAAAAGAAATTCCAAATAAAGAAGGAACAATTTCAATTGTTGGTTCTCTTCTGAAAATGTGCCAAATTACCACGATCATCTCTTCAAATCCCCTTTGACAGATTGAGAGGAAATGTGCAACACATTAGCACAGTAGCTAAGTCCAATTCTAACTTTAAAAGACACTCAGTTGCATTTAGTGATTGTACATACAGTCCTAACTGTTCTAAGCAAACCAAAGAACGGGCCCCTGCGACATGAATCCACAACTCTGGTAGGGCTTAGATAGAATTCAACAGTATAACAATCTGTACTGTACTGAAGACTCGTTGCTGCAGACTCAACATCCTGGATTCAAGGTCATCACCACTTTCTTGTGTGCAGATGAATCCTCATGCCAAAATACTGTTTCCTTCTTGATAAAAAGTGCATGTTTCAACCAATATTTTTCATGCAAATGTAATCCTTGTGACGATTTTACTCAGGTTTTTGAAAAAGAAAAGAGTGCAGGGAGTGGGAAGTGATAAGAATAGCTGCTTTATTGTGTGTCGATGTCTCAGCCCCTAACACTAAATGTGTTATCTGGGAGTGCAGCAGGCCACACAGAGCTATGTGCATGTGACGCATGGCTGAGCAGCATTCCTCCTCCTGAGTGCAACACAGGGCAGAGATTGTAGGAAGGCAGAGCATCCTGACTACCAGCAGTGAGGGGAAGAGGAGTGAGAGCAGCGAGTGCAATACCAGAACATGTACGTGGCTAAGTGGAATGAAGTACCCATTGTTGCAGATAAGATCATTCTGCTTCCATGGCTGCCATCGCTAAACTCATTTGAGCACAACAAATGTAGCCTATTATGTTGTTGGCAGAATATAAACTACGTCAGTGTCATACAGATAAACATTGATCCAAGTAACACGAGCCTGGAACTCGTCATACCCGATGCACGGTTTTATTGCATTACAGCGCGTCCTTTTGTTATTTCGCTTTGTATATAATCTACAGCTCTACGTGAGCTGCAAGCAAGCCAAGTGAGGACAGCTGTGAGATTAAAGCACCATGGGAATAGGTCCAAACTAGGAAGAGTTGCGAAAAAGCAGGCTAAATGACTGGTCGAAGAGCCGGTCCCCCAACTTCCAGGATGGTTCATACGGTTCATAAGCTCCTGGTCCTGGAAACGACTGTGAAGATGTGCAGATACACAATTAGGCTTTAAAAAAAAAAAAGACAGAAACTGTTCATTTAAAGGCATGAGCCTTTAGCTTAAACCTCTGAAGTGTGTTATGACATCCCAGCCTTTAAGCAAATTCTGGGTTGGGATGTAACTTAAATATTTGTCAACGACAAGTCAACTAGAAGCCAGATGTTGAGGGTCTGTTTGTGGTAATGTATCTAAAAAAGACCTACAGTTTACTGAAGTGTGGAAGAGGTTTGCTTATGCAGTTAGCAACAGCCAGATGGAAACTGGCTGTTAAAACTATTGGAGTGAACAGTAACCAACCGTTGAATCACCATCCTGCAGGAATATGCAAAATGCCCCTTTATCACACTCTTAGCCAAATCATCTTTAAAACCCTTACACCCTAAGGGTCCAGTATGTAATAAGCTGAATGAATCTACCACGACATGTGTTAATAGTGTGTAATAACAAACAGATAACGTTTTAATTGACTGTCCTCACTAGCATTTATGATTAATACATTGCAGTTATTTGGCAAAATAGATTTATTGCCATTTTGCAAATGATGACATTTGCATGCGATAGTGTGAGCTTACCTCGAAATTTTAATGACTTCCCATGAGAATGCTGACACACTGATAAGGATGCGACATGGTGCAACAAGGACTCACTGAGTACACGAAGTCAAAGCGCGGAGATGTGGACAGGAAGCAGGACGTGACACCTCTGGCTGGTCTGGGCCCTGGATTATAGAGGCACGGAGACGGGCCTTCCTTCTACATTTACCACAGACAAAACAAATTAAAAATGATTACAAATTAAATCAAACGTGACCTGCAATTGGAACAGACTGACCAAAGCTGCTCCGGATCTATGGCTCCCAGTGATGGACATTTGTCTATTAACCCTAGAACACCAACATCAGATGGTTTTCCACCCAAAAAACCATGTGGAGTGTTGCTGGGATCACTAATACGGTTAGGGTCCTGGTCTAACTCCCCCTTATCCCTAATCAAGCCCACAGCAGGTTCTGGAGTCTCTCCTAGTGGTCATCAGGAAAGAGAATAAGTTAACTCTGTAAAGGCCTAAGACCAGTACCTTCTGACGACATGGTTATAACCACTGAACCAGTGCAGTTTGGACACCTCAAGAGAAACAAGGGGCATATTCACACATAGGCAAGATGCTCTTCCTGTAGGGAGTGAAGCCATTGTCTCAGGCATCATCAATAGGCAGCTGCTTCCCACTTTCAGAAATCTTCTCTAAGTAGGAGGGATGCTGGTCAGAACAATGAACTCCATTCTCCTGATGAGGTCACCCAAACTTGCATAATACCGATGATGCAGAAAGTCTTAACCTTAATAGTGCTGTTCAAAATATGCCCCCCCCCACCCACTCATCTCCTCTCTTTTCCACACTTTTCCTTTCCTTTTTCTTGGTCCTCTTACAGTCCTAACACACCTATTTGTCATCACCAGCAGCACAAATAGCATCCCCACCCCCTTCTTCTTCAGACTTGAGCATCCCACTTCGCAGGCTAGCCTTTAATTTTCAGCTACTGGCTATCACAGGTAGGTCCTATTCTTCTGAAGAGCATGTGCTATCATTACGTGCCATTCGATCCCAGTTGTCAGTTAACTTGATCCTCAGCAACTGGTCCTATGAGCTCTGCTATGTGTTGGTACCCCCAGAGGTGCTAATGCAGGTGAATTTCAGCAGAGCTGGTGGGCAGCAGTGAAATGTTTCCACCCGTTTGTGTATGTGTGTTTGAGTCACAGCCCATGTCCTACTTTCTCACTGCTGTGGAGAACTGGCATAAACTGGTAATATTGGTTGAACTTTATGAACACAAAGGGCAGCATATCTGTCGTTGCTGTTAAATAAACATTGATATGAATTAAACGCTGAATGTCTACATGCGGAATACAGAAGTCCCTTATTCCGCTTTCACAATAATGTCTGGTATCAAGAGGGCAGAGTTAAACATACTGACATCCACTGATTGGCCGGGATCATTGCTTTTACAAGGGTCCGGGTTAGGCACCCCCAAATACCTATTAGTCATCAAGTCACATTGTTTTTGGTTGGATTGCTAGCAGGCTACGTTACATATCTTAGTTTGAATACCTTCAAGGAAACCCAGAGCCTAACACCCCAGGTAAGCGCAGCGGCAAGGAAAAACTCCCTTCTAACAGGAAGAAACCTCGAGTACGACCCGGTTTACAAGCCGGAACCATCCTGCTGAAAGCCAGCTGGGAAAGGAGAAAAAGAGGGAGACAGGACAGAGAGAATAAAATATAAAACCACAGCATATGCAGGTGCTAACAGTGGACACTGGGTTTGTTAAAGGTCTTCCTGTGGATTTGTGGAAAAAGATTTTTATTTATTATTAGCTGAAAGGCACTATTAGGAGAACTATTATTATCTTACGCCTGGACCAAGAGGTGAATTGTTCTGCCGGCCGCCTGCATTGAGTGAGCTGTATGAATGATCTTCACTTTCTCCCGACTCAGCCGGCGGGTTTGTGTGGCTGCTTAACCCCTGAAAATAAACATGTCGAAGACACGGTGTGGCAACGCTAACCATCAGAAAACTGCACCAGGCTCTGCAGCAATAACACTCGTGGGATCTATTAACGCTTTTCCTTCTCTGTCAACACTTGGCAGCTGCCAGAAACAGCTCAAATGTCCAACGGCTACCAGAGAGGACGTGCGGCTACACAGGCCACAGCATGCTGCAATATTAAGGGAGTTCAGTGCCATGACAGCTCTTCAAATCAGTCAAATAATCAGACACCCTACAGGATCAAGTTGTCATAATTGAGCCTGTGCGGCACCTACCAACTGAACATTAGGTCATGGCTTGTAATCAAAAACCCCATTGAAAGCGTACTGTAATGAAGCCCACCCGTGAGCCGTGGAAAGACTCAATGGTCCCAATAACTGGTCTTGGTGACTGGATACTTACAGGAGGAAACGTGATCCGCTGCACAGTCGAGCGAAACACCGCATGCCTGTGAGGAGAAGAGAGAAGTTAGAGAAGCGTTAGATGAAAATGACAAAGGAGAAAGAACACGTGGCTGCTCAGGCAGAGGTGGAGGAAAGGAGGTGTGTTCTAGGTGTGTTGAAGAGAGTTCCCTACTTGCTGGGAACCTTCTCCACGAATTTAGGCATCCTGCTGTAGTCACACGGCGATGTGTTCATATCCTGGTAGGGAAAGTAAAGTATATGAATGTGTGACAGTATCATCATAATATTTGATATAAATCTATCTACCTGTAGATTGCACTAATATTACCATCATTCAATCTTATCAGTAGCTACTGAAAAATGATAAAAACTCTTAAAAAGCAGTTTCTGAAAATAAACATCAGTCAAAATTACCCCATTTTATGTCTCACCTCACAAAGAAATTTTGTCACGACCAGTAACGTTCTAGTCCTAAACCCACCTTGTCTCGGACCCCCAGGGTGATGTCACGGCGTGGACACGTTTTAAAAAAGAAGGATGGCGTCAGAACATCTGAATTAGGGAAATCGTATGCTCCAGGCAGGAGCACCTGTCCCCTTTGTGTACCCAAAGTTGGCGCTTTTCGGCTCACAGATTTGAACCCATAGGTTTTCTTTACTGGGTTCAGGTCGGCCTCCTCAATGAAGTCCCGGAGGTGATAGGCACCGGGGTTGGGTGTGTCCTGCCAGAAAGTAAAACCTGAATTCCTTTCACGTGTTAAAGAAAAAAGTAGATTTAAATAAAGGTCATATCTTATAATCAATCTGTCACATTCGCGGTATAATACGTTAGCCCTCCTGTGGTGGGCTGCAGCATCCTCCTTCTTTACAAATTCAAGAAGCACTCGGGCCAGAACCTAAGGTGTGATGATAGACAGATGAGCCGAACGCACTGTTGTGCAGGCAGCTTCACACCGAAGCTCAGTTTGGCTGCCTAAATGCTGCATTGCAGGCTCTGACTCTGCAGCATGACAGCTCTGATATCAGGGATACGTGTACAGTCGGAGTTAGTGCCAGTACACCAATCACAGAACCGCTGACAGGCTTACATTTTGTTACTAAAAGGCGAACCCTCCGAGGTTATACAGAATTAGGGAAACACTTTAGTTTGGGAAACACGTATAACCTTTACTATGAGTAATAACGCATCATTGTGCTACAAGGTTGCAGTTAAGTAATGATGAACTTGTGTTCCCTAATCTAGAGTGTTATCAAAATTAGATACATGAACAGACAGAAGAAGGTTAATTGAGCATGAAAACTGGAAACACAGAAGATACTGATACTGAAACTGACAGTGCACCGGTCCTTTTAGGACCAGACTGGTGGCAGAGGAAGTATAGAAACTTATTTCTGGCAGCCGGGATGACAGTGCAACCATGATGTGCCCTAAAGCCCATTAATTTCAAATGTACTGATTTTTACAGAGGCAATAATGACGCAGTTTTAATTTATGACCAAAGTACCAGCTTGTGTTCTGCATGGACCTGTTGTGAAAGGGGATCGCATTTTGGCACTTACTTTCAGTGCTTCCAGCCACCATTTCCCTCGACTGCACAGGTCCACCTTGTCACCACCCTAAAGATAAAGACAAAGAAAGGAGTCCAGACAGGCGCTTGTTAGAGCCGCCGCTGTGCCAGCATGTCCTTGTGCATGGCCCTCTGCCTCTGCAGTGTCACATGTCCTCATTGCCCGGGTATTTGGCCCTACCTTATCTGTTCTTTTACCACCTCGGGACATGTCACGAGCTTTACATGGGTCCTGCACTTCACTCGTCCTTCAGCGTCTGCTCAAATGGAGATGCAACGACACCTGACCACCAATAAAACTGTTACTATAGCAGCCGCTCCACTGTTGATCAATTTTTTAACAAGCCAGCCTGTCCAAGGGCTAAAATTAGAGTGACTGAGTATTTTGAATGAGAGGAAGAAACAAAGGCAATAAAAGCCTTGGGGTGTAATGCATGTACTGAGCCCATTCCGATCTGAGGGTTAACAGAAAGGTTGAAATGAAATTGCGATCCAGCGCAATTGAAGACAACTCATCAAATCGCAACGACAGGGTAAAAGTCCAATCTAATTGTTCTGATATTTGTCATTTTGACCACAAAGAATTACATTATTAGTCATTTAGGACTGATAAAAAGCAACTGAAACTCTGAAAAACTGAAGCTAACAGTCCCA
>CAAE01015016.1:887929-908549 GCA_000180735.1 Tetraodon nigroviridis
GAGCATGAAGGCCTCTCAGTCAAATGGAGTTGTTGAACCGGGTTATTGCCCTGTAAGGTAGGATTTCCTGTATCTACAATGTGTGTTCATATGAGATTATCCTGATTGTGCTTTACCGGTGTAACCAGTTCATTTCTCAGCTCTGCCCCAATTTCACCAGTTCATTTCTCCCCTTTATTGTTCTAAAACCAGTGCATTCACCAACTCTGTTCACAACAGCCACTTCATTTAGACTGTCCTCCCTCGAAGGAGTAATAAAAGCATTAAAGTAATATGTGAATATCTTTCAAACATCACTTTTGTTTTTTATTTATTTTTTTTTTTTTTTTCAAAAGTTTGAAGTCTGAATTTTGCATTTCTGCCAGACTGTTAATTATAGCACTTTAAGGCACTTTTTCAAGCAATTTCCACACTTTTACTGGTTTTCTTCCCCTGCTATTGGTTCGATTTAAACAAAAGGGGGGGGGCTCATGTATTTTTAATGAGCCTGTGGTCATTTCTACATCTGCAGCGGCTCTGGGTAGAACAACTTAACACCACTAATGTGTTTTCAGCGTGCGTCTGGTTGTGGAGGCACTCTGAAGGCTTTCTAGCCATCTAGTAACAGCATTAACTGGATATGCTGTAGGAACAACACACGCATGTTCCGCTGGAATTCTGATCTACCTGTTACTTCGGAAAAACATGTTTCTCCAAATTACATCGCGAGGCAGAAATGAATAATGGCTCTAAATCTGATAAGAGGATTTGTCCGGGCCTGTTATTTCCTGCCTGTTTCAATCATGTTGGGATGAAATGGATATAGTGTTGGGAATACACCACGCGCATGCAGGGCTGGATGTGGGAATTTCTGGTGCCACTGCAGCAGGGAAGGTAGCAGTAATCATGTTTATTATACATACTGCATCAAAATAATTTGATTTTACAAACTAGAATTCAAACATTTGGAGTTTCTAATGACTATTCCAAATCAGATTTATGATTCCGGGTCCCAACATTTCTCTCTGTAGAAGCCATTTTCACCCGAAGGACCAAACCTGCTAGTGTAGAGACAGAATGCTGCTCCCTGCAACCGTTTCCTCCCCTCTCTGTCTACCCTCTCTCAGACGCGACCTTCCCCTCTCCTTGCTCCCCTCTGCCTGGCCTCCCTCCAGCTTGTCTGCTGCAGTCTATGTGGAGCTGAAGTTCAGTCACTGCAGATGGAGCAGCGTTACTCAGAAAAAGTGACAATGCTGATTTCCTTCCAAATGGCTGCTTTTTGATGTGTCTAACGAACTAAACCAAAAAGCCTGTTTAGAATTTTCTCTCTAAATCAGATTTTATTTAATAAATGAATTATCATTATTATCTCCAACAAACAGGACTGCAGAGAAGCCATATAGCCAGAATTAGTGTGTGTGTGTGTGTGTGTGTGTGTGTGTGTGTGTGTGTGTGTGTGTGTGTGTGTGTGTGTGTATATGTCCTTACTCATACCAACCCTTTTGTGTTTTGGGACCTCACCTGTGACACCGTTGTGGATAAAGCACATTGTGCAATACTAATATTTAGAGTAAGCTATATCAGATTCTACATTCTGTCGTTTTTCCCTTTTTTTTTTGTTTTTCAATCTCATCATTTTGGGACATGAATGTAAACTTCATCACCAAGGTAACAACTGATGGAAAAGAACCCCCCCATATATCCTTAGGTATCCTCAAGACCTAGTGGGAGCTCATTATTTTACTATTTTCAGCCCTATGCCAATTTCATAGGTTCAGTATCCAGTCGATAAAAATGCTAATGCAATAGCATTAGCATTTTTATCCATCCATTTTGTAGACGGTTCACTTTAGTGGTACCGTTCTAATTTCATATCACATCACATATCTGCTTTCTTTATCACTGCTAATGTGTTTGTAGGATCAAAGATTCGTTTTTGGGGTTTTATTCTTATTTGGAGAGTTCAGACAGAAAAATCCAAAAAATACTATAGCAAGTTCTTGCTTAAATATGGCCCTTTTATTAACTTTTATTATATTACACTATATTTCACACTGAAATATCAGTGATACAAGGAGCGAGTGTTGATTAGAGTGTGATGAAAGTGATGTTCGAAATGCAGATGTGCATTTGGTATAAACTAAAGCCAAAATGCTGGTGCCAGAGGCATTTTGCCTGGAATCAGCCTGGAATCAAAGACCTCCGTGAGGGAAGTTGACTGTGTTCTGATGAAAACTGTCCTCTGAAGGCTCAATTTGCAGTTTAAGCTCAGCACATCCAAATTTGGTTTTGTGGTCACGTCTTCCGCTCGGCGTCTTGCTATCGAGCTCGTTGTCTGGGTATGACATTGTCTATGACCCGTGGGCTGCTGTGTGGGAAGTAATAGAGGGCAGGGTCGGAGTAGTTGAATGGTGGAGGGTTGTGCTGCTCCTGGATGTATTCTGGTAACAAGTGAGGAAGGCTGAAAAAAAAAAACCACACAAACGCACATCATCAGAGCCTGTGGGCTTTTTCTACTGAAAGATCGATCCAGAAGTGTGCTACCATTGTTGAACGTTCCATTTTTATAACATTTTACAAAACACAATAAACAACATAACAAGAGATTTTCCAGCAGCATTAGATGAATTAACAATTGTAGTTGTATATCACTCCGTTAGATTGTTATTGTAGACAACCATTGCTGGATGTTTAAAACTTCCGAAAAAAAGCTGATTCTACAGTTTGAAATGTTCAGTAAAGAGACTCGGTGGCTTTTTTGTGGATATTTACGCTTCTTTCTTTTCCAAAATATTTAGTCTGGGAAAAGAACCTTAAATCTGAGACCGAATCATTCGTATATAACATTTGCTCGGGTATTTAAGAAATTAGAGTCTACAAAACGCTGCTAGCACTCTATATTTGCTGTACTGTAGACCTTGACATGTGACAGTAATCTAATTGTGTCTCCTCCTGTTATGGTCTGTTGATTCGCTCTAATCTAACAACATTAAACTGGCCTGACCTTTATATCCATAGGGTCCAGTTCAGGTCACAAAGAAAGCGGGACAGTCATCTGGGGATTATGGGTCCCTATGGGCCCCTAACACCTGGCCCAGATGCCGCACAGCTGCACTCAGGGCAGAGCCAGCAACACACTTTTTCTGTTGTTACGCACGCTATGATACGAGATGTGCTTCAGCTGTTACGACAGATTTACATCATTCAGCTTTGTGATAAAACGCCCTGGAGCAACATCTTCTACCTCAACGTGAGATTCATCTTAATCCTGGACAGAAAACTTTTTTTTTCCTGCAATAAAATGCATCATTCTATCATTCCGCAATTGCTGCTTTGTGAGAACTGTAAGACAAATGTGTCTTCACGGATGGGTAATTTGATATTATCCGAGAAAAGATTTTGTGTTTTCTCGGACAACTATGACCTGGATGACTGAGAACCTACACAGACATCGTAATTTGATATTATTGTAAAAATGTAAATACTGAGTATTCTATTCCTTTTACAATACTGCCTGATTGTAGTTACCTGGTTATGTTGGAGTTTTTTAAGTTAATCTAATAAAAGGTGATATTTGCTGGATGAATGCTGGTAGTTTCTCTGCAAATTTAGCACAGTTGCTTTCAAAATCCATCTTAAAAAGTAAATCAAGTTGTTTTATAGATGCAAATTTTTCACCACGATATTAAATGTGACCATCACATCTTAAAAAAAAGACTATTTTTTTTTGTAAATGGAAAATTTTTGAATTTATTTAGCATTTGCTGTGTAGCAGCCATTGAATAAAATTACATGATTTCTAAAAGAGACATTTATACACGACCCTCTTAACTCTGACTCACTGATTCATTTTTTTTTTCTTTTGTTCGTGCGTCCTGCATAAAATTTTCTCAACAGTATCCAAGCGCAGTTTCACAACTTTTATCAAAGCTGTTAGTAGGAAGTCGTTTTGTTGAATATAGTAAGAGTGTGGGCAGATCATCCTCCATCTGAGGAGTTTAACGGGAGGAAAGTGCAGCAGCACGGAGGGTGAGCTTGCTGAACGGTGTTCAGGCGGTTCTGCAGTGCAACAAAAGTCCGTTTTGTTGAAAATGACACTGTTGTTTGCACTATTGCTTGTTCTTGCGCAGATTTTTCCTCCTCCTTGCTCTGACGTTTTGAAACATAAAGTGAGTATAGTCACAGTCATTAAATAATCTTGATGCCTGGCCTAAAACAGGTCAAAGGTCACTGGCTTCCCACGTCAGGCTTTCTTTTAACCACGTTGAGAAGCTGCCCGTCGTTCTCGTCAGGCAGCTCCACTCGTCCTCCTCATCAGTCTTTTCTCTCGCGCTGACTCAGCAGTGGCTGCATGTGTGTTTTAACAAAGCCTGTGCGTCCAGCTTTGACAAGGTAGGTGTTTACTGTCCACCCTGCTCCGCTCATGATGAAACACGTTCCTCGCCCATCTCTTTTGTTGAAAGGGTTTCTTTGATTCTTTCCCCCCACAGCGCTCTCAGTGACTCACTAGAAGTTGTGCTGGTTCCTCATTACTTTCAACCGTTCTCTCTTCAACTCTTCTAGCTCTCGGACCACCTGGTCCTGGTGCTGCCAGGACCGGCTGGTCCACCAATAAAAACCATTTTTTTTCCCGCTAACAGTGCGGATGGTTCAGAAGCAGCTCTGGAATTGTGTTGTTGTTATGGCCTCGGTCCGTACAGCCCTAGCTTAAACGTTTTAACGTGCATTCAGTTAACTTGTTTGGGCTCTGCTGGGGGAGATCTTCAGACATCAAGCTTCCAGGGCAGAAGGAGACACACTCATCACTGACCCGCCCTTTTCCCCAGAGCTCTTATGCTCCATCTTTCTGCAGCACTTCCGGAGCATGTCACTGGATCTTCTAGCCCCGCCCCCCTAAGGCCCGGTACTGCTGCTGGATCGCTAACCCGTCATGGTCCTGCCTGGATCGTGCTGTTCTGCTCAATGTTCTCTCTACCCTCCCTGTTTCTTCTCTTCCCCTCTTTCCCTCTTTCTCCCAGGAAGTCGTAGCAGATGGCCGTCTGCACTAAGTCTGGTTCTGCCTGTTAAAGGGAAGTTTTTAGACTTGTTCATTTATTATTGTTAATATTGTTTGTTTATTTAATTTATCTGTTTTAATGAATAAATTGTCTTGGGACAACTTTGGTATAAATTGCCACTTGAAATTTTTTTTTTTTTTTTGAGATTTCCATCACATTTTTGGGAATTTCTTCAATCCTAGCTCTGCCTGCAACCCTCCGATCATATCTGGCTTTTGCTGACAGCTTATAGCCGGATTAGCTGCTTGTTTAGCACACCGTTATATTGATATACTGATATTTTTGTACTCATCATTGTGCTAATTTTTGTCATTTGGGTGTTAAACAGAATTATTTGACGTGACCTCAAAATGGTCCTTGTCTTGTCGAAACACTGGTCACACTTTAGTCTGGGGAACTTGTATTAAACATTACCCTTTGTTATTAACAATAACTTGTCAATTTTCTGCTAATACTCCTGCTATTTAGCAAGTAGTTAATGGTGAATTTGTGTTCCCTAGTCTAAAGTGTGACTGAAAACATTGAATATACGGTAGATCCACAATCAGCATTCCACCTTTGTGAATCCAAAGTGGTCAGTACTCACTCTCCAGTGACTCTTTTCCTGCAGCAGCAGAAAACAAGCCAGTGCAGCCAACAGCAACAGCAGAAGCAGAGGGATGCCGATGCCCAGGACCAAGCCCAGAATCAGCTCCAGGTCCTTTTCATTCTTCTGGACTCTGTCTGCAACCGTTCAAAAGTACAAATTAAGCTTTGTTCAACCAAAACTGTTGGATCATATTGATTAGGACAGTTTATCAGCTGCAGGATGGGCTCACCTAATATGCAGGACTGTGTTTCGTCCACGTCTGTTGTGCCGTTACAAACACACCTGTAGCCACCATAAGTGTTAGCGCAGAGAGCAGGTTTGACACACGCGGCTTCCTTGGCCTTGCACTCGTCCAGATCTGCATTAGCCCGGTAACAGCAGCAGAGGGACAAAAACTCTCAGGAACACTCAGCCAAACGCTAAACAAAATATCTAATCTGAACGATTACCATCAACTTCAACAGCACTGATGTCATAGTGGCGGCTAACTCGAGCCAAATAGTCTCTGATATACCAGTGGGGTGTATCGCTGGACACATTGATTCGATATTCAGCCGCACTACTGGAGGACTGGCCAGAATCCTTCTTACTAGCGTTGTAGAATTTATTCTGGAAGCCCATGGACAGAATGTTCATCAGCTGAAAGAGAACAGGAAAGTGGTTTAGTGCATATCTATTCTGGTGACAGTCATCACACACACACACACACGAACCTGCTGGAGTCCATCAGCTCTGTTTTCTTTCCAGCCCACAGAGACATTGAACACGTTACCTCCTGCAGACATGCAACAGTGACATCATCTGCAGTGCAACCAGCTAAAGCAGCAAGCATCAGTGTGAGCAGAACTTAAGGTGTTTAACACAATATATTTTTAAGGTCATACCTGGGGGATTAGCAGATTCACCTGAAAAAAAAGGACTTTATTTAATTCTTTAATTCCAGAATTCATTATGGCTGTGGGACCTAATTTAATTTATAATAGATCTAACTTAATCTCCATCTGGTTAAATCATCACTTTCAGAACCTCCGTGTTTCATTTATACCACAAGAGGGCGACTGTGCACATAAACAACCAAACAAAACTATATTTTAAAAAAATATCATTTAAATTACGCTAAAAGAGATAAAACAATCCCTAAATATATCAAAATTTGAAAATGAGAAGAATTCCATGTTCAGACCAATTCCAGAATGTCATTCAAGAAAATGTCGGCTTATGGACATCAATAAACACGAGTAAACACAAAAATTAGATGCATCTCTGGGATGCCTCACTGTTAGCACTTTGCACACGTCCTGTATAATTAAACTCTCATCATCATCCGTTTCATCATCATTACTAAGTTATATATGAGTTTGCTTTTATGTGCACATAAAAGGCTGTGAACTCACCGCATCCATCAGCCTCATTGGCGTTCTGGTATCTACAGAAGCAGTCCACAGACCCCGGCTTGTTCTTGCACTCAAACTTGGCATTGGGACAAGCTGAGAGATCTTCACACTCATCAATATATAACACGCACACACACACACACACACACACACACACACACACACAAAGATTCGATTAGAACCATATACAAACAGGCTGCTGAGCCTATTTGACTGCAGGGGCACTTACCTGTACAGTTATGTCCATTTCCTGTGAAACCAGGTTTGCACGTACAGGTGTAGTTTTGCTTCGTGCTGTAGCAGGTGGCATCTTTGTGGCATGGGAACGGGAAAGGCGGGCTGCACATATCTGAGAGGCAAAACCGGCAAGCAAGAATTAGAACAATATTAGTGGATTTGGTCTTTGTGTCTATTAAATTCCCCCAAATGCTCCAGACCATGCTCGAAACACTTGTATCCCTCTTTTCCGTCTGTGATTGTATGATCCGGACACTCTCCGCAAGTGAACTGGCTGGGATCAGACGCTGACTGGCACTGCACCCCTCTGAAACAAGGCTTTCCACGACACACATCTGCAGCTTTCCCACAGAACTTCCCACTGAATTCTTTTGGACACAGGCATCCCACCACCTAGAAATGGGACATTTGGACAATCACAACTGTGCCAATTGTGTTGAAAACGGACAAAACTAACAGACATTCAAACGTTCTGATATTAAAAGATTCAATAACAATTATGTGTTATCATTTTTCGATGTCATAGTCACTTTTATTTGTCATTTTTTTTTTACATGTACTTGACAAATTCCGTTTTTCTCTATGGACACAAGACAATTTCTACCCAGTACCACCAACATAACAAAGTATGACAAGAAATGGCATAAAGTACACTAAAAGTACACTGAACGTTCCAGCTGTGGGTTCCAACATTTTTTTTTTCTGGGAATAATATATTTATCTTTTAAAGGTGGGAAAAGGGGTACCTGGAATCTTCCCTGCCAGTGGTTCTCAGTAATGCTGTCGTACTGGCAGGTTCCTCCATTGAGGCAGTTACACACTCGTATGATGGGAGTGAAGAGCGAGCTGGTGAGCTGGTCGCTCACTCTGATGGTCAGCTGGACAGGCTGGATGGTGAAGACGGTCCACGTCAGGAGGCCCTGACCTGCACCAGGAGGTAAAAGGTCACGCCACTGCTTATCTATGTATTTGTGTATGTATGTATTTATCTATCACAAATGAAATTGTCTAATTCATCTCTTCAGACTGCACCCATCTATCCATCCATCTATTTATGTATCCATCATCCATCCATCCATCATCCATCCATCCACCCATCAAACATACTATTTACAGACATTACAGAATATTTCTTTAATGTTAAATCGTTCCTATATTAATGGATATTCTACTATCTGTGGATTAATGGATATTCTTCTACTCTACTTTTCATTTTACTACAGGCGTATTTACTCACATGTTAACTAAAATGGTTTTTTTGGCCACACGGCTGTGTTTGGTGCATTCTGTCTCTCTGAGTGTGAGGAGTCTGCTGACTCAGCGCTGCAGCTCTTTAATGCTGACTCATAAATGCTAACGTCATTGGTGGAGGGTGGGAGGCTCTCTGCGGTTTAATATTAGAGGGATAAATGTTGATGCCTCACCGCTGCTGATGGAAGCACCGGGGGGTCTGGGGTAGAGCAGCGAGTAGGTGATACGGTCTCCGTTCAGATCCTGAGCAAAAAACTGAATGTTGACCGTGGAGTTGACCTTACAGTGGATCACTGTGGGCTCTGTCACAATGGGAGGCATGTTTCCTGGTGGATGACAGTCAGACATTTTTGGATGAGTATACTCAAATAACAAAAGACACAAGGAGTTCTCCCAAGTCTCACCATAGATCAGAGCTAGCTCTTCAAACTTTTGCCTTGCTTCCAGCGTGTGCAGGCCCAGTTCAGTGATGCCAGATGCTATAGTGTCATGGATGCAGGGCATGTTACTTCTACAGGTTCTCCTCAGCTCCTCCATCCGAGCGGGGCTCACACTGCTCAGCAGACTTGCGGTGGAGATGGGTTCCAGCGGAACTAGCGGAGGGGGAGACAACAGCAGACTCTCTGGGATCGGAACCGCCCCTGCAAATGCAAACACGCTGTCAGAAATGTGGATAATTTAGTAGTAGTAGTTTAATTAATAGTTAATAGTTTATTAGACTACGATAGTGTTGGTCAGAATGTTTTGAGATCTGCTCACAGGACAAGCCAAACGTGTGCAGTCTCTCCTCTGAGGGCGGGTTGAGGTCTGATGAGAGGACGATTCGACCATCAGACATGAGGAAATCAACAGTGCGGTTGGAGCTCCACAGACCCATGAGACCCACGGTGCGATTGTAGAAGGTCTGAGGAACCTCCACCATGGCTGCCAGCTGTTTGTGGCCGACAGCCCGCCACACCACCACACGAAGACCACTAGCATACACAGCTGCACAACGATCCAGTGCCGTGCAGCGCACAGCCAAGTCCTTCACGCCCATGTGAACGACACCTGAAAGGACAGGTAACGCTTTTTGTCAGCGACAGAGCTACTGATGTTCTGTATTTCTTAATCTGTGTCTCCTCAAGTCAACAGGTCACCATGGTCCTCAGTTATGTGTGCTTTTCTTTACCAACTTTGACTGGAACCTCGACGCCATCGACAAGCACCCACAGCCTGTCTGCTTTTGCTGCACACCTCCATTCAATCTGAAAAGAAAATGCAAATTTGTGTTTTGGGGGTTTTTGTTGTCTTTAAAACTTGAGGTTCCAAATAAAAAGTCACAACAGAGGGTTTTATTTTGAGCGGCCAACCGACCTTGCCGATGCCCTGATGGAAGGCAGCCATGCGCACCATCCCCGGGACCTTTGCATCTGTCTGCCGCTTGTCCGTTTGTCCTTGAAGTGTGAAGATGTTCGAGCCAGAGCTGGAGGAGAGACGCAGTATCACAAATTCCCCCAGGGCCTTGAAGGCGTAGTCTGTTCCATCGAACGTGGTGAAATGAAGACTTCCGTAGACCATTGCTAAAGGTGAGGCATAATGAAGCGAGGGATTTAGAAATAATACCAGGCTCTCATTTACTGATGAGTGTTGGGTTTTTCTGTACTGTACAGCATGATTTTTTTGCTGGTTTGTATTTACAGATAGCGGTTGCTCACCTACACCCTGCGTGGCCCCCTTGGGTGGGATGTAGCCTTCATGAAAGGACCAACTTTGACCTTGGCAACGGTCGAGAGGCCTTTTGTTGAGGTAGAGGTGACACAGAGGAGACTCAATGCAGCACCACTGAAATGGCATGAGGTCTTCATCTGTAGTGATATGGTGGATGAAAAGAGAAAACAGACTTTTTAAAAACAGACTCCCCTTTGGCCAATATCGCTCATGTTTGAAGATACTTTCAAAAATAGATCCTGATGAAACACATGACACACAATTGAAATATGCAGTAAAATGGCACAGATCCATATGTTATAACAGCATCTGTACATTCAAGGTTTAGGTTTTATAAAATGAGTCAGAAGGTTATTATTTAAGCATGATGATGTTGTCATTGTCCAGTCCCAAAGTCAGCATGAGTGATGATATAAAGGTTGATCAGTGACCGAGATCCTCATCAAATGGAATAGTTCATGTGGACGAGGGGTAGACAGTGATTTTGCGTGGAGGACCACACTGGGTTTTAGATCCTGATAAACGTGGTGGTGGCGCGGGAAACTAACCCCCAAATGAGGATTGGATGTTAACTAAAAATCCTGCTTGATGGACCGTGAAAATATTTCAAGAACCTGTAAATCAAGCGGAACCCTCCTCATCTGGCTTTTGGAGAGGTTATTTTGAAAGCTCTACGAGCCAGAATAAATAGTTCATCGGGCTACATGTGGCCCCCAGGCCTCAGTATGAACCCGAGAAACACATTAAAAAGCAAAATCTGGAAAGAGTACTTTCATAAAATACTTTGATAAATCCTTTTTTTTTCCTAATGACAAATGTACTTTCATTTAAAAACTCCAAGTATGCCTCTTTCAGCATGCACACAATTCCAGCGGAGAATCAAAGCCTTTCTTTTCATTATCTGGTTCATTTTTTCAACTAGTTTACTTTAGAAGAAGAAGAATAATGAAATTACATACTTTCTATATTATAATTATAATCAAGTTTAAACTAGAGAAAGTATCTAATAGCGTGCACATACCAATGTGTTTCTGTATGTTGTGTTCAGAGAAGTAGCGTTCACTGTATCCAGCCAGTAATGGTCCATCCAGTTCATACACAC
The DNA here is from genome assembly GCA_000180735.1 of Tetraodon nigroviridis. Classification (NCBI taxonomy): domain Eukaryota; kingdom Metazoa; phylum Chordata; class Actinopteri; order Tetraodontiformes; family Tetraodontidae; genus Tetraodon; species Tetraodon nigroviridis. Next base: position 899,249 of record CAAE01015016.1, read on the forward strand.
ACCTCTTCCCGGAACCATGACTGTTTGATAGGACTGAGTGAAAGACGTGTCCACCTGTGCCCCCCCAGCGCTGACCCCTCAATGTCTTCACTCTGGCACCAGGATCTGTGGTGTCCTGCATGAACGACAGGTCCTCCAAAGCTTGCAAGCGGGTGCATGGACAAGTGAACAGATCCTCTGCCCACTGAGTGGGGACAGGTTCCTTGATGGACCATGTCTGACACCTCATACCAGGATCCACGTCAGGTCCTTCCGATCCAGTCAAATTGTACACCAGCCGACCAAACCTGCCCATTGTTCCCTTCATCTGCTGGGGTCTGTATCTGCCCCCAGGCCCGTAGAGGTTATCCGAGGGCACAGTGGGCTCTATGTGCTGTGATTTTCCATCTGTATATCCAATAATAGCATCATGGTATAGTCTCTGTCCAGGACCCCAACCCATTTCTCCGTAACGCAGTAAAGCAAATGAGCGCACGCCATCAGTGGTCAGGATACACTGGAAAGTGTTAGTCTGTAATCGACAAATTACAATGCTTGAGTTTTAAAGCAGACAGAAATTATTGCATTTTTCTAAATATCTTACATTTTTTATCAGATATGACTGTGCATTGTGAGTGTGTTTTTTTAAACAAATTTTAAGTGCGCGTGTGTGCATGTGTGGGTTTTATGTGTATGGCGCATGTGCACACGTGCCTTAATTTGTTTTAATATGAAAAGCACTTTGCATTGCATATTATATATAAAAAGTGCTGTATAAAAAGTTTATTTTGATTTGATTTGATTGATTGATTTATAAAATATGCATATGTAGATGAGAGTGTCGATGGACTTAACAATAAATAAACTGTGGGGGAAAAAAGTTATGACCACACTGATAATATAGACTGTAAAGAATACAGATTCATGACAATACTGGTAAGAAAAAGCTGTTATTAATCTATTATTCTGCTTTTGGAAATGAAACAGGAAAATAAATGAATGCTTGTCATCTTATACAGTAATGTTTTAACCTCAGAGGAGTTGATGCTATGGAAGAATACAGGCATGACTTGGTCCCAGGTGATTTTGAGGATCCAGGAAGGCGTAAAAGCAGGCCTACTTCTCTGCATCTCAAATTTTGTCACTTCCTCTTTTGTACGATTGAACACTGTCTGGGAGTACACATCTGAGGGATCAAGTTCATGGTACTCCTGAGTGAGAGAAAGAGCAGTAATATAGAGCACAAGTGTGACACAAAATCTTTGCTTAAATCTGATCTATCTAACCTGATACAGCAACCGCCCGTCCCCGTAGCTGAGGTCAACATCATCCCAAAAGGCTGCCAGCAGAGAAACATTTTTGTTGCCGGGGAAACCATTGGCAAGAGGAGCTGGAAAGAGGTACTGTTCATTCTCACTCACAGACTGAAACTGAACGAGGCCGTTATCTGAAAACTAATGCAAAGTGAGAAAGGAGGATGAGTCTGACATCAATTAGATAAACTTATAGTAAATAATATTTTGTCCAAAATTTAAAATGTTTATTTTGGAGTTAATTTTATCTGTTTGTCATACATTTTTATCTAACCTAGCACAATACTTAAATTTTTCTGTATAATCTTGAAAGAAAGAGACTCACGTATATTCTCTCATACAACTTCCCCATAAAAGGGAAATCTATTGGTGGTGTGATGTACGGAGAGTTTCCATCTTCAGTGTTAATTTGTACTTCTGAATCACCAACATCTTCTCCGAAAGGGTACAGGTCACTTTCTATTAGAGAACAACAGACAGTTGTTACTTGTCTAAACATACCGTACTTTCATTATTACTTTTTTCGGTATATATCACAGCCATTGCCCAACTGGTAATCTCACATGGTCAGGGTTAAAGAAATCTGGTTAAAAAGGGAGATCAAATTTGACCTCCATTGGGGTACTTCCTGCATCATATGTGTGACACCAAATCTAATCCTGACAACGGCGTCATTATATTGATGACTAGTGTCATAAGATCACCATGATCAGTTTTGTTTTACATCAAGCTGTAACATCACTGACCTATGTGCTGCTGTAAAAATAAAAAAAAATACTGTATAAATGTGTGCTAAACAGGGAGTAGGAGAGTAAGGATTACTAGATAATCTTCCAGAGTCTGAGGTAAAACTAATGTACACTTACATCTCATTTTAAGTAGCATATGTAGGGGCTGCCAGATAGCTCATCAGCAACACCCACATGGCCAGTCAAGTTGCATTTCATCTTTACATTAGAATCAATTCAGATCAAGTTTGCCTAACTATCATGTAACTATTTGTCAAAAGTGTGAACATATCTATTTTTCTATGTATTATAACAAGATTTAAATACCACAGGCGGGTCCAGGTCTTACGCTACATATGTTACACATAGGCATTAATGTTTGTATTAATAAACAAGATATCATTGGAATGTTGACAGGAGAAAAAAAAAACCCTGAACTGTCCTCTGGTTGTGTTTTGATCAATCCATGAATTGTTTTTCATACCTACAAATAAACATTTACATATTAAAAAAAATGGTTTAAAACCTTTGTACAACTTGACCTTGACAACAGGCACAGAGCTAAAGGTTGGTATAACTATCAAATCAGATGCTTAACAAAGACTTTGCTAACCATTCCAAGTCATCATTTTGCACATGGAGTTGTTACTGGGACAGGTGCAGCTGTAGGACCCTGGCAGGTTGATGCAGAATGTTGGGCCAGGACATATTGTAGGCGACACACACTCATCCAAGTCCACACATCCAAGTTTGCAGTCTTCGAGATTGGTAATGCTCCAGCCCTGACCACAAGAGCACTCAAAACTCCCAACATGATTAGAGCATGTTGCTGTAGAGTGACAGTGCCAATTAGTCTGTTGGCATTCATCTAAGTCGACACAGAGTGGCCCGATGCTCGTGAAACCAGCATTACACACACATAAAAATGATCCTGGGGTGTTATAACAGAGAGCCTGATGGTGGCATGGATTGCTAAGTGCATCACATTCATCCACATCTTTGCACCACGAACCATTTCCTGCGAACCCCACAGGACAGTGACATGAATAAGAACCAGGGGTGTTCCAGCAGTGGGCCAAAAGGTGACATGGCGATTTCTCACATTCATTCGTGTCAACACAAGTCTGCTTTTCCTCATGAAACCCAGAGGGACATGAACATTCATAACCTCCAGGCTGGTTGGTGCACACCTGGTCAAAGCGGCAAGTGATGTTGTCCTTGCATTCATCAATATCCCCACAGCCATCAATAGTCGCTTCATACCCAGGAGAACAGAGGCAAAAGAAAGATCCTGCTGTGTTGTTACATAATCCATGTTGTGGGCAAGGCCACCGGTCCAGATCATGACATTCATCCACATCCTGACACTGTGTTCCATTCAGGATAAAACCCTTGTTGCAGGGGCAATAATAGGATCCAGGGTTATTGACGCACATTGAATTGGGCTGACAGACTGTAATATTTGAAGAGGCTCTACATTCATCTATGTCCTCACACGTTGTTCCATTACCCCAAAAACCTTTGAAGCAATCACAAAAATAAGAGCCCGCAACATTTATACATGTGCCGTTGGTGCAAAGCTCTCCCATCTTCGCATCACTGCACTCATCCACATCGACACACAATTCCCCCACTTTGGAAAAGCCGTCATTACACACGCAAAGATAGCTCCCATTGGTGTTGATGCACATGCTGTGTTCAGGACAGGTAGAGTTGACTTGGCATTCGTTGATATCCTCACAGTAACTGTTATTAGCATGATATCCATCCCAGCAGTCACAGACAAAGGACCCAAAAGTGTTCATGCATTTGGAAAAAGCAGGGCACTGGCTGATGCCAAGGTCACATTCATCCACGTCCAAACACACCGAGTTATTAGCCGAGAAACCTGAATCACAGATACATTCATAACTTCCCTCTGTGTTGGTGCAGGTACTATTGGCAGGGCAGCTAACGTTACCAGTCTCACATTCATTTAAGTCCTGACAATGAGTCCCATTGTCTTGAAAGCCTTCCCAGCAGTCGCAAAAATAGGAGCCGTTGGTGTTAAAGCAGTCAGAGAAAGCATGACAGACTTGCGATTGGCTGCATTCGTCCACATCCAGGCATTCGGTACCACTTCCTTCATAACCACCTACACATTGGCAGTAGAAGGAATCCCTCTGTTGGTGGCATCTGGCAAGAGGGTCACAGAGGCTGCTGGCATTTAGACAAGTGTCTTCACTCACACAGGTCCCTAGACTGTACACTGCACCCAAGATACAGGAACACACGTAGGAACCATGGGTGTTGGTGCACTTCATGTTCACGTCACAAGTCGTCGTTAGCTGACATTCATCGACATCCTTGCAAGCAAATCCATCACCATGATATCCATCTTGGCACTGGCAGGTATAAGATCCATTTGTGTTGTGACACAAGGCTTGTGCGCTACAGTTGTGGGGCCGACTGGCGTTCTGTTCACATTCGTTCACATCCTGGCAGTCAAAGCCGTTTCCATCCATGCCAGGTGGACAGGCACAGAAGAATAACCCAGGTGTGTTTGTGCAGCTGGCAACAGGATGGCATCCTCCATTTTGGACTTGGCACTCATCAAAGTCTATAAATTTATCCAAAATGGAACAGTGTCAAGGAAATAACCCCCTAATGGTGCTAAAAGGACTTATATTTGAGTCCATTGATGGGAGAACAACAAATTATGGTGTCAGAAATGGCAAAGTCGTAAGCAGAACTTACCAAAACAATTCTTTCCATCACCTGTGAAACCGCTAAGACAGAAGCAGGAATGGCTGCCGATTGTGTTGACACACCTGGCAAACTCACTGCACTCCTGCTGCCCTGTCGCACACTCATTCACATCTGGAACAAGGGTAGCAAAAAGACAAACGTAATGAGAAAGGAGAAGGTAAGTATGAAAAACAAAGCAAAACAAACTGACAAATTGTTACGAGAGTTAACAAATGTTACTTTGTCTTAGAGTTACATAGTCACTGGATGTCTTAACTTAACAAATAAGTAGTGACTTGCAAATTAGCATGACTGTTAGTACCTATTAAATAATAAATAATTTCTACACAGCCACATCAATCAGGCGATGCCCTCAAACTGTCAGAGAGAAAGAACTGCTTTTTACCCAAACACGTTGTGCTGTTGAGTGAGTAGCCTTTCCTGCAGACACAAGCAAATGATCCAGGGGTGTTGATGCACTCTGTCTCTTTTTCAGGACAAATATTCTCCATCTGACATTCATCTATGTCTGAGCAAGTTATTCCATCACCGACATAACCCTGGTCGCACACACACTGGTATCCAGCTGGTGACTTGTGGCACAAACCATGGCGATGGCAGGCAGGCTCGCACAATAAGCTGGGCAACACACAGGTGTCATTGACGGCCAGTGTACTATTTAAACACGAACAGACGTGAGCACCAGGGGAGTTGACACATTTTGAAAATGATGGACATTTAGTTTCTGGGAGACTGCACTCATCCACATCTTCACAAAAGAAGCCATCGCCAACAAAACCCTCCTGACAGGTGCAAAAGTAGCTCCCAATATAGTTGGTGCACAAAGCCCGTGAGTGACACGTCCCCTTGGCTGAACACTCGTCTATATCTTTGCACTGGGTGCCATTTCCTGAAAAACCTCGCTTGCAGGTGCAAGTGTGAGACCCAATGGTATTCAGGCAGGTGGCATTAGTGTGACATGGGTTGTTTTTACACTCATCCAGGTCCACACAGTCCATATTGTTGGCCAGGCGGTAGTAACCGACCTGGCAGGAGCACTTGAAGGATCCGTCATTGTTCTTGCACTCTTCATTTACTCCGCACGGATTATTCAGCTCTTTACACTCATCAATATCCTGGCATAGGGTCTTGTTAACCAAGACAAAGCCTGATGGACACAGACAAGTGAAAGAACCTCGGTTGTTGACACATGTAGCTCTGTTTGCGCAGCCTCCATTATCCACCAGACACTCATTAACATCGTTGCATTGAAACACTCCATCTCCAGTGTAACCCACCCAACAGGTGCAGTTGTATGAGCCGGGGATATTAATGCAAAGAGCATTTGGGTGGCACTGTTCAGCTAGCAAGCACTCGTCCATATCCACACAGGTAAAGCCGTCCCCCCGGTACCCTGAAATACACTGGCAGGAAAAGGATCCTGGTGAGTTGGCACAGGCTGCGAAGCGACTGCAGCGACCAGTTTTACATTCATCTAAGTCGTAGCACATGGAGTTATTAAAGATGAAACCGATGCCACAGTCGCAGTAATAAGATCCTCCAGTGTTTACACAAGTAGTGGTCGAAGGGCACATATCGGGGGTTGCACACTCATTAATGTCTTCGCATTGTCTTCCATCACCAAGATAACCTTCCAGACAAGAGCACTCGTAACTCCCAAGCCGGTTTATACAAACAGCATCGGGGTCACACTGATTGTGTTCGTTGCATTCATTAATGTCCGCACATGTCAGTCCATTTCCTATAAAGCCTTTGTTACAAGTGCACTGATATGACCCCATGGTATTTACACAATCCGCATACAGGCTGCAGATGTTGTCGGTGCATTCATCGATGTCTACGCAGCTCTGCCCGTTACTTTCAAAGCCCCTGCTGCATGTGCAACGGTAGCTACCGGGCAGGTTTTTACAGCCTTTGTAGCCAAGTGAGGAGGAACAAACATAAGGAGTCTCTGAACATTCATCTATGTCAAGGCACAGGTAGTTTCCGTTTCCCTTGTAGCCAGCATTACAGGTACAGGCATAGGATCCGGGGTTGTTGGTGCAGGTGGCGTTCCAGTGGCAGATTTTTTGGTTTTTGCATTCGTTAACGTCACTACACTGGAAGCCATCGCCCGTAAAGCCATCTTTACACGTGCAGCCTCGTCCACCCTCGTAGTTTGTGCAAAGGGCATTGGCATGGCAACCTCCGTTATCTTCTTGGCATTCATTAATGTCCTGGCACTGGGTGCCATCTCCGATATATCCGCTGAGACAGAAACACCTGTAGCTACCAAGGGTGTTGTTGCAGCGGGCCTTTGGGTGACAGCTGTGTAGGCCACTTAGGCATTCATCGATGTCACTGCACAGCAGGCCGTCACCTTGGTAACCCATGCGACATGCACAGGTGAAGTTGTTGTTATTAACCTTTAGGCACTCAGCCTGAGGGTGGCACTTGCTGCCGACTGCCTCGCAGTCTCTTGGGTCAGCAACTAAAATTGACAGAAAAAATAAAATAAAAATTACATAAGAGTGATAATTAAACTCTGATTGTTTCAGCACTGTTTTGATGGCGTGTCGGTTTGTGTCTTTACCAGCACAGCAGTAATCCAGCACTGCAAATCCACTTATCACCCACAGAAGTGAAAACCTGTCAAGAAAAACCAAAAACGATAAGACATTTTGTGGTTTTGCTTCTTAAATTTCCCATAAGAATGACTCATTTCAGTTTTTAGAGCAAAAAAAAGACAGACATACAATAAAGTTTGTTGTTGTTTGTATTTAAATTTAAAAATGAAATACGCAAGTATTTTCTATCATTTTTTTATGATAGAGCAATGCATAAAGTCTCAACTCTCTTAATTAGAAGGTGGGCTGCAGTGTGACTCCAGAGCTTTCTTTTATTACACACAACAATAGAGGATGGATATTTTTACAGTTGGTGTAACACAGATAAAATCATTGTCTTGTCCTGTTGCACCATCTAAAAGTGTTTATGTGAAACCTTTTTTTGTATCAACACTATCACTGTCACGGACATATAAACATATATAGAACAGCATTAATAACTTAAACTTTATATAGCCCAAATGTTTTTTATAGGAAAAATTATGTAGAGAATCAGGAGGAAAACAACAACAATAAAGAAAACCTATTGAGCTAGGATTTCCATCCAAATGCCAATATCCTCTCCAGGCCATGCAGGTCTATTGTCTGAGTAGAACATTCTAAATGGATGGTAAAATTTTGAGGTAGACTCCTGTTACACAACTAAAGATGGGTCCATTATATCAGAACAGCCAGATTATGATGACAGATTTCATAAAGTCCATCAACATTTAAAGAGAATTTGGCCTAAAACAAGTGGTGAAACATAAAGCATGATGAACCAAAAAAGGTACCTTAGTCATAATGAACTGCCAGAAATAATTAAACAATAAAAATTGCTTTTAAAAATAATGCTTTTACTTCAGCATTTTATTCCGGTTTTAACTTTTTATCAACTGTATTAGAACAATATTCAACCTCTTGCTGTGGGTTAAATAGCCAGGTCACACTGCATTAGTTTGAATCTAGCATTAGAATGTGTTTTTTCTAGTATTACTTATATTTGAACAAAAATATGGTTCTTTGACATGGCCATATCACTAGATATCACTGTTCAACACAAAGAACAAAACTTCTTTCCCTTTATTGTTCGTTTTTATCATTCTTTCTTTTTTCTATCTATCTATCTATCTATCTATCTATCTATCTATCTATCTATCTATCTATCTATCTATCTATCTATCTATCTATCTATCTATCTAGTTTGCAATCTCTCAGATTACCTAAATTCACTGTTTTTAAAACAAATGATTAAATTATTATAAAAAAGGTAACTTAAAACTTTTTCTTTTCCAACACTAATATTCAGCTTCAGTTAATCTTACTTTATCTGTTTTGGGAGTGATATTTTACAATTGTACAGTTATGGGCCGACAATAAGAGTAAAGAAATATCCAAGTCAATTTTTATATCTGTTTAAATGTCTACAACATTTAACCTCTTTTTACATATTTGTATGGTTATATGTAGTATATACTGTGATGTGTATACAATATGGTATTTAATACAATTTAAATAAAAAAATTACACTAAAATATAGGAAAACATGGTCAGTCATCACACTGTGATTTGAAACGATTAATACAGCTAGTCGACATCTAACGAGAAAATGAAAATGCTGAATCAACAAATCAATAATGCATAAAGCAGTGATATAAATCCAAAAAGTTACTTTCAAGGCAATTTTACTTACCGCATATTTCCCTGTCTTTCCCTTTCTTCCTATGAGAAGGGCTCTCTCCCTCCACCTGTCGTGACTTCTCTACTCCTGAGACATTGAGATAATGGAGCTGCCTTCTTCACTGTGCACTGCCCTGATATGTTAAACCCCTGGGAAGGGGAACACCCTTATCGCTCTGCTAATGTGTCAGCTGTCACAATAGGTGAACTAGTCCCTCAAGGCTTTATTTCTATTTTACATTGTAAGAAAGGAGGGAGTCATCAAAAC
>CAAE01015016.1:920046-934743 GCA_000180735.1 Tetraodon nigroviridis
GAACTAATATAATACAAAAGTATTATAAGTCATCCACACCAGTATGTTTTTTTTACTGCATTTTATTCAAGCAGGAGTCCAAAGAGTATTATCTGTAATTAATAAATAAAGACAATACTTGGGTTAGGGTTCTAAGAGCAGATCCCTTTTTAAAAGGAAACTCAATAAAAAATTCCCTTTTCCTTGAGCCACAGACAATACAAATGAGCTAAAAATCACCGTTTGTGTGCGCCCAGTGCAACATTTATTTCATATTTTTAAGCCTAATTGTAACCTCCTGCATGATAGCTAGATAAATAATGTTAGTTTTGTAATTGTCATTAGATGTTTCAAAGTTAAACCGTCTGTCTAACAGACACCCACGATTGCACTTTTGTTGCACCTCATATTTAGGTTACACTGATCAGGACACCTAATAGTGCTACTTAACTATATTACCTTCATTTAAAAAAGCAATCTGCTAATTTCTCTGTAACCCTCACCAGCCATTGTTATATTTTCATAACCCTGTTCTTTTTCACGTCCTCCTACATTTCTGTTAATACATGCCCGACATTGAAAGTGTGATTACAGATTCACAAACACTCTGGCTGCTCATTAACCAGGAGCAGGACCGTTTTCCTCTTTTAAATGTTGCTCTTTACCATCCTAACTGTACATCTGTGTTCTCCAGGATTTATACTTTAATATTTCAAGTCAGAATATTGCTTCCTGTGCTTGTGTGCACGAGTTGGGTCCATTGTGCAGAGACGATCAAGGGTTTCTGGCCCTGGTCGTCCCCAAATGAACCCCTAAATCATTATATGGGCTTCTGTGGCTAATGACCTGTTACACACAATTAAAGTGCTGCAAAAGTTGTTGCTGGAGTTCCGCTAAAAAAAAAGGTAAAAAAAAAAGAATATTTTTTAATGACCCAAACTGTAATTTCTCGTTAGATAAGGATTTTTCCAGGTTTAAAAAAAGTAAGGTCCAAATCAGCAGTAGGATGCATGCTTGAGGGTCGAATCAAAAAGGAGTCCAAGCAAAATGAAATCTAGCAGCAAGGAAGCACATGACACACTAAACAAAACACAGAAAGAGCTTAAAATAAAATATCCAGCTATATATAAATAAACCTATTGTCATGCAATATCTTTTAATAAATATCTTGTTGCAGATTTAATACTGATTTATATCATTAAAAAAAAACTTAAACCTTAAAACACAGATTTGTTTTTCATTTTGTCTATACAAGTAAAGGAATAGGGCACCAACGACCCATGCATATCTGACAGCTCAGCATAGTAATTCGAATCCCAGATGTTCTCTAGATTTTTTAAATATTAAAAGACATCAGCTTGGCAAAATGCAGCACATCTGTACACTTTCAGCTTTCCTGGAGCAAGCAGAGGGCACCCTGATCTTGACCAATTATTCGACCTAGATGAAGCGAGTGTAGCATCACAGCAGTGTGGGGGTCTTGCTGGGGCGTCCCAAAGCTGGCGGGGATTTGCTCCTCAGCTCTTTGCTCTTCAGGCTGATGGGCTGGGCCGCCATTAAAGCGGGTGCGGACATGTGATGTGCGGTGGCCTTCTGCAGATGAGCATTGTTGATGTAACTGGAGATGAGGAGGGTGATCTCACGAACCTGTTGATGGAAATAAAAAGGAAAAGAGGGTGCCAGTGTGAGCATTAACAGTTTGTTTTATCTTACTTAGAGATTAAAAAAGTATAAAACAAGATAAATAAGGGTATGAGGTTTTTTTCCAGATGTACCATTTATCTTGACAGCAAGCATTTACTAGAATAGAATAGAATATATGTTTATTCATCCCACAACAGGGAAATTTCACTATACCAGCAGCATAAACATTGGAGAAAAAGTTTTGAAATATAAAAGAAGAAGACAAGATAAATTAAAAAAATTATTTTTGCTGGAATCTTACACTATATACACGAAATAAAAACGACACATCTGAGCACAGGGCTCTGATAGTGTGGCAAACCTTGGAAGCATCCATAGCAAACAGATGTTTCACTGTAGCTTTGTCTTTGGTGGGGTTGGTATCAACGTTCTGTCCCACCACCAGCATAAAGTCTTGTTTGCAGCCTCCAAATGTGATCACATTCTTGTAGGGATGAGACACCAGTAACTTCTGGACACACACATTTCATTGATGAGATTTAAGGTCCTCGTACATTTATAGAAAATAGCTAACCTGCTCTCAATATTTCAACATCTGAACGAAATTGAAAAATGATGTTGCATCAAAACGTGTGTTTAAAGCTCTTACAACAGAACTGAGCTCTAGAACACTGAGACCGTCTTCATGCACTGCCAACCAAACACGCACGTTCTGCTCTGGAGAGGGGGTGATGGACTGAAAACACAGAAATGGAAAGGTCCTCTAGTGATAGCTATGAACATTGTAATATAACCACTATACTCGAGAAAAAAACAAGGATTTAATTGTCATTTTATACACTACTGTATGGGGCTATTTTCTGTAATGTATATAAAATTGTTTATTTTGAAAGTTATCCACAGTAACAGAATAAAATTTACCTCTGCTTCAAATAATTTGGCACCAAAAAATGGCCATTTCCTGGCAACAGTGAGGTAAATCCTGACGCACTCAGATGAACTTCGACCTCTGAGGGAGGCCCAACGACCAGAAAGTCGTCGCAGCAGTTGGCTGAAAATAGAAAGAGCATCCTGATCTTAGTTCTGTCGATGATGAGGTGTGAGAAGGTGGACGATAAGAAAAGTTTCCTTGTGGTGGGAATCTACCTGAGCTGCTCCTCAGACGTGGCCCTGCGGTAATGTTTGGGGTAAAACCTCTCCAGAACCTGCTTCAAGGTTTGGTTAGACTTGGTCTGGGCTGACCCAGGAGCTGAAAAAGGACGCTCAAAGTCTCCAAGCTCCACCTGAACACAAACACAACACTGTCAATGGATTTCACCTTGAACAGGTGTCCGTTCCATCACTCCCCCTCACAGATGGGAGAAATTTAGCATCTCCAGTTAAACTAACATTGTGAATTTCAATTCACCTGACTCAACAAACACATAGTGAAAGCAAAAGCATGCATTTTTTGGGATTCTTTCTTTCATCAGATGAGACCTGAGCGAGCAGGGCAGCCATCTCCAGGGACAGTTCTTTGTTGACGGGGAAGTGACCGGCGACAATGGCCTCATTGGTCTGATAGGCCAGCAGCAGCCTCTCCCTTTCTGACTCTCCCCTGACCTGGTGGGAGAAGTACAGCCTGGGAACCGAATAAAGACAGGATGGAAAAAGTAGAAAAAAATTATATATATATACATATAAAAACAGTTGTCTTTTAAAGTTAAGCTGCAATATTAGGTGCATTTACATTCAGCATGAAATGAAATTCTTTACATTTTTAAGATGTATAATATTCATATTTTGCATGACTTTATAGCAGGCATGGGCAAACTACGGCCCGCGGGCAACATGCGGCCCGTTAAACGTTTTAATCCGGCCTGCAGAACTTGAAAAAATTAAATGAAAGTAATTTTAAAAAAGGCACATTTTATTCATTTTATTTTCAGTGTTTTGAGATTCATTCCAAAGTCAGATATTTTGTTGTCATGCTTTTCTTCATTTTCATTTGAAATTAAATCACATGTTTTCTCCATATCCCAAGATGTGCATTTTTTCTCCAGTGAGGTGGGGTACCAAAGCACTCCGTCCATCTGCTCCTGGTCCGGCCCCTTTGTCAAATGTTAGAACCCATTGTGGCCCACGAATCAAAAAGTTTGCCCTCCCCTGCTTTATAGTGTTCATATTTATTCATGTTTTTCTACCTGATACTTTCCAATGCAGTGACAGAACACACATGCACTCATACTAGTAAATTCATTTGTTATTACGGTATATTTAATCTGCATCACTTCCAGGTACCTGTTCTTGTAGGTGAGGCGGACAGTCCTGGTGTTTTCAGACTTGCCTCTGTGCTGCTCCTTAGACGCCTGCTCCCACTTGGAGATGATGTCACAGATCTGAGGAGGACGTGTGTCAAACACTTGCTGTGTGCAAGAGTCAGTGCAGTGGTAAAAAGTGCACCTTGATGTCTCCTTGCAGACAGTGCTCCAGATCTCGCCCTGTCGGGTCATCGGTGTATAGGCTGAATCCACGATAGCCCAGTTTTCCTCGTACCAGTGTCTTGGTTTAGGCGACACTGAAACTCATCCACCGTGGTTGAGGCATCAAAACTCACCACCTGTGATAATATTGGAGCACAAATCAAAGACAATACGATCAACATTCACTTCCTGTTTGATGTATTCTTACCTGGTAGGTGTTGTTGAGGAAGTGCACAGGCACGCTGAATGGCAGGGAGTGATGATAGGGGTTTCTCAGTAGGATGGACAGGATCTCCATACGGGACGGCCTGGCTTGCCTCTCACCCTTCTGCTGAGTGCGTTCCATCGAGCGCTGGCAGTATATGGCATATTTCCCCACCTCAGTCCTGAATACAACACAACACAAAGGTGGTGTCCTCCAGAAGTGATACAGCATCTATTGTGACCCAAACCACAGCCAGGGGCCATCAGACAAGAATCAGGAACTCATCCTGGTCAACAAACCTAAACACACACCATGCACCGCCATATATCACCACACTCACATTTATTTTTGTACAAAAACTGTCAAAAAAAGGTAGCCCCGATTCAGGCTATATGTGATAAGTAATTATCGAAGTGATTAATGCTGTTATTCTGCTAAACGTCTGGAAACAAAAGGCTATCAGCTTTTGTTTATGTGACTTCACATATGATTCTTGTGTTAATGCTGTGTTTGTAGATCCCTGACGTGCTGTCACCTGGAGTCAGCATGTCGCTTGAGGTGAACCTGGAGAAGCCACAGAAACAGATGCTGAGGCAGAAACAGACCTACACACAACGCTAGAAACTGCCAGCCCTAAAAAAGTGAAAGAGGAAAAAAACAACACAAGACACATTAAAAAAAAAAGCATTGCATCATATCATTCTTGACAAGATATACTGTCTATTTACTAAAACTCATCACATCTGTTTCTGAGTCCAAAAATCAATGGTGAGAAAAACATATATGCGAGTGTTGCCTCCTACTGGTCATTATACTGACCTGCAGGGGTCTTGGGTGACCATGGGGCTGCCTTCTATGGGTCTGTTTGATGAGCTGGCAGAAGAACTCGTTCTGAAGCTCAGGATGGGTCAAACAAACCTGCAAGGCACTCTGAGCCAGTGACACATGGTAGTCGATAGCTGGAGCATCAATGGCCACATTGATGAAAAGCTGACAAGTCTGAGGAGAGAGATGAAGGCTGAGATGACACACAAATTCTGTGTTGGCTTAACCAAAACAAACTGCCACTCTTTCATGCCTATTATAGCATTCAAATATGGTGCACAGGGTTCCCGTAGGTACCTTAAAGAGTTTAATGGCCTCTGTTTGCAGCGCTTGTGAGGGCAGTGTGGTGAGAGGAGATGACAGAGCCTCCTTACTGAAACACAGTATGGGATGTCTCCAGCTCTGGGATGCTGAAAGACATAAAAGTGTAGCTCCTAAGATTGAAGTCGTTTAAAAATGGTTACCAAAAAAAAAATTGCAGGCTCCTTAACTCAAACCAGGGGCTGCACTAAAAAAAGCCTGACCTCTCTAAACAAGTATGGGGTAAAATACAGAAAAGGCAACCAAAAGAAGAGACCCGTGACACTCACTTGGATCTCCATCCATTTGAAAGAGTTTTCCAATCAGTTGCTCAAACTCAGTGCCAAATTTACCCACTGTGGTGCCCACTGCCACAGACAAATGGTACAGCCACGAATCCTATAGAGCACAAACACGTGGAAAAAGACAGATTTTTATTTTCTTGTTTTCTGTCAATGTTTCAAGGTTTTACAGTAACATATTTCCCCAGTTATTAAGGAAATGCTCCATTGCTGGCTCCAGAAATCTTTGCAAACTCACTTTAACATATTTAAAGGTTATTGGTTAGTAATCTTTTTCTAACAGTGCAATTTCTGATGATTTTCAAGTTTACCAATTACCCTTTGTACCCACTAATTCTGACTAAATGTCAGGAAGGATCGAATGAATTTTACTTTTTATTTATACTCTTTGTTTAGACATTTACTTCTCCCTGCTGTGACAACAGCATTGAAATTATTTATTGGCAAATGGAGAAAGCCAACTGAGCGTTGGGGTGGTGTTGACCTTCTCATGATGAGACTCAATGAGCAGGTACGTTGGCCCTTGCTCTTGGGGGTAGATGGCGATGATGAAAGGGGCCGACTGCAAGCTACGCCCACAAGCCTTCAGATCATCGTCCAAATCTTTTGACTTGTCAACCTCCTCAATTCTGGCCTCCCACAATTTAATCTGACCCAGGGGAAACTGAAAACACACAGTAAAACAGTTACCAACTAAAAACCCTGAGGCACAGCTATAGCAGTCATTTTCCTGTTGTATTTTGCATCTCAGTGAAAGGGATCTCACCTTATCTTCCTGGCTGCGGAAATAGTATAAGGTTTTGCCAATGAGAGCGCACCATACTCTTTTAGAGTATCCATGCTTAACCTGTTGGAGACATAGTACAACAGCAGACAATCAGCAGTAATATCTTTAAGCACGTACATTAAATAGGCCCTAAAACAGAGGCGGGCAAAATGAGGTCCAGGGGCCACATGCTGATGAACTATTGAATCTGGCCCACAGAGCCTTCTTTTTTTTCTAAAAGCCAGAAAATGAGGGTTATCAGTTTGATTGCTTAGAAAAAAAGAGTTAAACTACCCCTCCTGACCTTCGCCTAGCATGCTAACATGTCCCCTCAAAAAGGTGGGCCAAACATCATTTGGAGTTTTATCATTTATCTGTAGGTGGACCAGTTTACAGGCTCTTCAAAATATTTTCTCAGTTAATAGTCCATTAAGCAGAATTTTCAGCTAACCTCTGAAGAGTTTTATATTTTTACCAAGAGTGGCTAAAAAAGTACAGGACAGTGACATTAAAAACCGTTAAATCCTTGAACCATTTAGAGCGTTAGTTTCCAGAACCACCTGGCCAGCCTGTTCACCAGAATCTAAAACCCAATATGGGACTTTAGGCAAAATAATTGCTCACCTCTGTTCTAAACAGATGCTTTGGGTTTATAGAACTTTCCATTATTGTCACTGGAAGATACCGTACATTTAGATGTGGTTTACAAATAATAGAAGCTAATTTTCCCATTTTAGATGTTTGGAGCTATAAGAAACTTGTAAATATGGTTAAAAAGTCACTGTAAGGGCTTAGGCCCACTGATGAGCTGTCAAACATTGATGAGCAAACCCTTCATGCTGGGGCGAATGTCCGGCTGGGTGAAGAGAGGACTGGCGGCTTTCACCCTGAGGACGCTGTGCAGCACCCTGAGCCACTCCTCCAGCAGATTAGGAGAATCAGCCTTCAGGTAGTACACCCTCTTACCCGTCACTATCTGTCCACGACAATACAACAGAATTCTGTTATGTTTACATATTATTGAGTGCAACTCTTTTTTTTTTAAATCTGATTAGACATTTGATGATGTGCAAAACTCTCAGGGTTGATCACCTGGAGGACTTGTTTTCCATCTCCACGAGCAATGTTGCTGGTGGCATTGACCTCAATCTGGCCCTGAGGTTTCTTGATCACGTCACTCTAAGGACATACATGGAACCATTTCTCAGTGAAATCTTCTAGCCAGTATATTAAATCAGATTGTTTCTTCCAATCATGTTCTTGACATGGATACACTATGAAATGTTGCCTAAAACCCACAGGTGATTTGAAGTAGAGCAGTTCTCCGTCTTTAAGAACAAACCAGCGTCTTTTCCAGGTTTTCTTCCAGGTCTTCACCATTTTCAACAGGTAGCCCGACTTCTCTCATGGGTTCCTGCAAGATACAACAAGGCACAGTGTGACAGCGGACTCTTATGTTTAGGCAAGGCGCTGCAAACCTTTGACATAATCACTTCCAAATTATAGCAAATTTGGTTATTGATACATAGACTTGATAGACTTATCTTTGTGTAAAATACATCCAACATGCCTTCTGTTTCCTCTTTATCTGTGCGTCATTGATGAAGATGTTCCAATCAGAACACATCAGCAAAAAGCTATGTGCGAGATCATTTTCACACAAGGCTCAGCATTTATCACTCTAGACGTGACAGTACAATGCGATCAAATCTCACGTTAGGTCTGACATCGTGTACGAAAGGTAGTCAGTGAGGATTTATGGTGCAGTACAGCAAAATCTAAATATCTAAAAAAAAAACATTTATTTTATTTTTTTTAAACTACTGATAAAACAAATCTCAAACTGGTCAGGCAGCAATACAAATTAAAAAGTAAAGATAAAGAAATACATTAAATAAATGCAATTGTCTGTTTTTACAGAAGCATTTTGCTTCACAGTAAGTTGTTTTAGGAAAGGGCTAAAGACTCACTTTTTAAGTTTAGACTGTAAATAGTATAAATTATTCCTTTTTTCTCATTGAAATATTTTAGCATTCTTTGTATCTCTCCATCCTATTGCACTTTCTTTTATCATTCCTAGCTAATTATCTTTTTATTTTTACTGAGGGTTTTTTATGTTCTATGCTTTAATGATTTAATGTTTCTTTTTCGCTTATGTGTCCACTATATTTAGGTCTTTCTTTTTATTATTTTAGCTCCAGTGGTTTCCTCAGGATGTCACCAGGGTGGGATGGTGCTCGCCTTGGGGTGCTGCTTCCTGGGGGACCGGGTGTGGATTGTTTTTAGCCACCGCCTTTATCAAGACCCGCTGATTCGTTAGCTGGGACTGGCCACATGTGAAATTTCCCGTTCTCATCCCATTCTCGTCTTTCTCTTTTAGTACCACGATTCCTGATTGATAAATCAGGACCACTGTGTCCTGGGAGCTACAGAGCTCATTTTAACAGTGAAAAACAGACTCGGGATCTCTCTCTCTCTCTCCCTCTCTCTCGGAGGACTCACAGTCTTTCCATTGTCACTGGCAGTGGAGCAAGTCTTTGGGAGCTTCTGCTCTGGTTCGGAACACTCTGTATCAGTGGAGTAGGCGTCAGGAGGGATAGCATAGTCGCTCTCCGAGGTCATGGAAGACATGGACACAGCTGGACAGAGGACAAAACATAGCTGAACATATCATTTATGTTTCAACACACCTGTAACTTCCATTTAGCTTTAAGTTCTGTATTGTTTCATGTGTTTTTTTCTAAAAATACTGGTTGAATTGTATTTTTTAACACAGGTTTAACAGTTGACTGGGCAATTGTCACATGACAAGGCTTCCCCTCGGCTCGCACTATGACCTTAATAAGTGAAACTTCTTTTCTTGTGTTTGTGCTGTACCTCTCTTGAGTGAGCGTGGGCTGCCTGGGCTGCTGTCTTTATGGGAGCTGGAGGAGGTGTGAGAGCTGCAGACCGAGGAGCTGTCCTCCTCTCCAGAACTGGAGGACTCCTCTGAGCTGGAGGACTCTTCTGTGAATGGACTGCTGCTCAGCATAGTGGCTTTCTGTGCATACAGATTATGGAAAACCTAAAGGCCCTGTAACAGGGATTCCTAAAGACGCAATGCTGCGCTTACCCCTTTTAGAGACGTGTAAACTGGCGTTGTGATGTTTTTGTAGATGAGAGACGTGTACATGACAAACGCAGGATAGGAGGACTGCAGAGAACGCTCTGTGACACAGACCCAGTGATTAGTTAAGAGCTCCGAGACTCAGACAAAGATCCGTTAGGGCACAACAATCAGTGGTACCTTTCCTGGCAGCGTCTGAGCAGGACGTGTCAGACAGCCGGATTCCTGATTTAGCCACAGCATAAATACGACTTTCCTGTGGAAGACAGACAATCCTCATCCCTCTGTTCCACCTAAAAAGCTTTAAATACTGATTACCAAATATCACAGGCTAAACAATGAATTAAAATCATTTTTTAATTGACAGAGAGAAATCACAGTAAAATCCTTGTAACAAGCATTATTTTGGCTTTTATAAGATGCTTATTAACACTAATATGTGTTTATAAGACTACATAAGCCTCAGTGCATAAGCGTCTTTATAGGATGCCTATTAAACAATATGTCTTTATAAGACAATATAGATAATACAGGACAGTAAAATCTGTTTACAATACACACAATACGAAACGTAATACAATTTAAAGTGAAAGGTAATTACTTAGGAAAGACTTTTTGAAAAAAGAAATGCAAGCAAACTCATGATGTGTTATGTATTCTATAGATATTTTTTAGACTTTTAATACAAAGATGTATAAGGGCCTTATTTAAGGCTTATGTAGTCTGATGAACACATAATAGTGTTAATGCATCTTATAAAAGCCCTGTTAGTGCCCTAATAAATAGACTGCAAAATAGAGCAAATATACAAATACAATTATACCCTAAAAATATATTTTGAACAGTAAAATCATAGAAATAATGTCTTGTGCCTGCGTTTAACATGTCACATCAGAATGTTTGAACTTTGATCTGGTTTTGGTTCTAATTTTTTGACACACTCCTAAAAACCGAAATCATCTGATTTCAGGAGTCAGCGGATTATTTAACTGATCAAGTAAACTGCAAAATGCAATTTATGGGATATACGTGACAACAGCCTTTGATCTATTATAAGAAATTAAATCAACACACCGAGATATTTCACCAAAACACCAAATGAGCATAACTAGCATATCTTTATCTTCCTAAAAAAGAAAAAAGCATGGCAGTGTGTGGTGTATTTTGTACAACACTGACTTACCCAGGAGGGCAGCCTGTGCAAAGGAGGTGTGGGCGGTGCTGAGCTGTCATTTATTTTGGGGGATAATGGTAAAGGAAGTGCTGCTTGTGAATTAGAAAGGACCTGAGATCGGTCTATGCCCGTTTCCATGACGATCTCCTGTTCGTGATCGGGCTCACTTTCTACTGGTCTGAAGGGGCGCAGCATGCTAAGAGCATTACGTGTTTGTCCGTGTGTAGCCTCGCTGCTGATTGGGGGCTGGCTGAGGTGCTTCTTGACCAACCCAGTGCTAGCTGGTGTGCGAAGGCGAGGTTGCTTCGGGGAGGCAGGGTTGTCTTTAAGGTCCTGAGGTGGGTTGGGTCGTTTTGGCGTGAGGGCTGGCGTGAGAACAGGGCTAGGGGTGTTTGGTTCACTGGAGGAAGATGAAGAGTCAAGATTCTGTGACTGAAAGCGTTTGTTGAGCTCGTCAGAGTCTTCCATCTTGGTCCTGTGCACCTCCTCCCCTCTGCCCTGACACTCTCCCATTACTCCCACTGATGACTGACGCAGGCTAAAGCTAGGTTGCTCAGAATGCTGCATGTCAAAGTCAAACAGAGAGCTGCTGTCATCTGAAGCTGTGAGGTAAGTATCACTGCTGCCTCGGCTGAACTCCGGCACGTCCCCACCATCTCCTCCTCGGCTTTTACATGCTCCACCCGCTCCCACGCCTTCTGAGTTAACACTGTTGGGAGCCATGGGCCTGGATCCTTTTGATTTCCCAGCCAGTGTTTCAGGTACACTGTTGTCCTCCAGAGTCAGCTCAGGTTTCTGGGCTTCAGTGTGGATATCTGAGAAGGTCGAGAGCTTAAGCTTCTCTGCTAACAGACAAAAACAGACAAAATGGTGAATACAGACATTGAAAGTCTGTGTTTCAGTATAAATATATTTTAAAATATATTTGACTGCAGGCTTGTCACATTGTAGCCCCGTTTAATGTATTCTAACAGAATCTAAGTTCTGACCTTCAGACCATTAACAAATTAAGGTGCAGAAAAAGAAAAAGATTAAACGTGTGTAAAAGTAACCCATACACAAGCTGAATTCACAGGAATAGCTTTGACTACTTGAAGCCTTACCATTTTCATCTTGCCCCTGATTCTCTAGGGAACTCAAGCTCCTCTGGGATGGTTCTGGTCCAGTGAGGACCTGGGGGTTTTTCGCTTTCACCTGGAAACAGCCAAAGGTCAGACTGCTGAGGCGCTGCGCCTCCCCTGGACAGCACTGGACGCCACCTGTCCCGCCACACTTCTGCTCAAAGGCTGTAAAATCAGTTTGGAAAATGTGGTTACATGAATGAACATTTAGATTTTGTTTTGCAAATTTGCAAGATAAATAAAAGATATTACAAATAATTACCCTGCAGTTGGTTCTTTAATTCTTCAATCTGAGAATCCTGCTGCTTATTGGTTTCTCGTAATGCTGCATTCTCAATTTCAAACTGTAGAATAAATATGCTTCATCACTGAATGTCCTCCTGATGTCCTGTCCATCTTACAATTGAAACTGAATCAAAGGCTCTCATTTAGTTACCTCTGACAGTTTGAGCATCACCCATTCCTTAATCTTGGCTGCTTTCTCCTCCACTGATTTGGCATCCTGGAGTCGCAACTGTCTCTGATGAAGAAAATCATGTGAAACGTTTGCTTTACTTAATAACAGTCACAATTTAGAAGCGTAACCCTAACTCTTTGCATTAAGTCTACTTTGGTCCCACAGCATCACCCAGGGCACTGGGGAGATCTCCACGTTGTTTCCCATTCCGTACATCTCCCAAAACAGAATGATATCTCATTTTCATGCAGACTGAAGCCGCAAGCACAACAGCCATTAAGTGTGTGTCTCCTGAGTATTTCTTATTACATACTGTACACCTGGAATCTAATTCCACTACTGACGTCAACAGTTTTGCTAGTATTGGGCAGATAATTGGGCAGGAACCTTTGCGTGTTGTACTGTCGCTGCATGGGGGTGTTTACGGAACAGAGTCAGAATCAGAGGCAGGACATCTGCTGCTGTGATGAAAATTCCTTGTATTCCTTCTACCTGCTCCTCCAGCTGCTGCTCCAGCCGGGCAATAATGTCATCTTTTTCCTGCATTGCAGCCTGCAGCTCCTGGCACCGTTGGAACAAGCGTGCCTCCGAGTCTTCCGATTGACCATTTCCAACTTTCAGCTTTTCCTCCATCCACTGCATCTGTAATCAAACACTCATGTGAGCCAGAGCTCGTGTGTGAGCTTGTACAATTCTTAACATCTCCCGTACCTGCTGCTGAGCAGTGAAAGCTTTTTTCTCCGCGTCGACCACCTGACTCTCCAGTTGTTGAATCTAAAAAAGGGAAAACAAACTTTGGAAATATGTCAATTTTTCAATCGTTTCTTTATTCTATTTTCATTCCTATGACTTTATAAAACCAACAAATAAGCATACAACTGCAAACAACAAAAGGTCACAAAGAAAACCCAAGTCAGTCACACTTCTGGACTATTAGCCTGTCTAAGTAAGAAGCGGTGAGTGGGTTTTACCTGTTGTTGTGGGACAGCAACAGTTAAGAAAAAGAGAAAACTAGCGTCACAGCCCCTTTCCATGTTCCAGACTTCCTTTTTGCATGTCTCCTTCCACATGTGATGGCTCATCCCTGATTGTTTCCATCCGTCAACCTGCGTTAAATACTCCCTGTCTGCCCCAGTCCTCTGCCAGCTTGTCTGGTGTTATTGCCAAGCACCACAGAATGCTCCAGGGAATCATCATCTGGAATCTTGTCAGACCAGGTCCAGTTTCCATTTTAATTTGAGTTGGATCTAAGTGTCTATAGGTTGGTTAATTATGTGAACACTTTTGTTGAATCATTCAAAAAGGGTTGCTGAGCCGCCTTGCGCCTGGCTCCTGCATTGTGAGTCTGAAGTCAAGCATCAATTGTGTTGTGCTGAATTTGTGTCATAGTACAAGTCTTTAACTTCTCCCTTTAATTACATTTTTGTTGTTTTACACACAAATACAATGGATGAGTGTCCACTTGAGGTATTTCACTGGCCATCTCGAGTCCTGTCTAGAGAAACACATGTCCAATGTAAAATTGGTTATAATGAATAAACGCCTTCTACACTGGAACAATCTTAAATTCATGCAGGGTCTGCATGTGGCGCCTTTAAGCCAGCCATGTTAACGTTGATGAGGTGTGATATCTGCACAAACAGTCTGTGTACAGAGTTTAGAGCAGAGCCTGTTCAGCCTTCAGACAGGAGAGGCGTCAACCTGCTGCCGCACAAAAGGCCACACAGCTTACACACACACACACGGATGGATGGACACGTGCACTGCAATATGCAGGTTTTAAAACCAAGATGAGTTTCTGTGCAGACCTTCATCTTAAATTCCCCAGCTGAAAGCAGCAGAAAAAAATCAGTGTGAGCTGGAAACTCGCTCGAAACTCTAAAAAGTAAAAAAAATGTAGACTTGAGATGGAAATACTTACCAACCACCGTGGTAAGACTTTTGTGCTGCACATGTGACACCAGATTCAGCCAAGTTGACCTACCCTAGTGCTACTGTCACGGTTATACATTATACATCCAATGTTAAATCTAAATGCTATTGAAATTAGAAAGGCAAAATCGTGATGATGCAGCAAGTTTTCTGAGTTTTTTTTTTTAATCACTGAGAGGTGGGATCACCTCATCCCACCATTCACACCTACGGTCAGTTTAGAGTCTCTGGACTGGTGAAGGAAGCTTGGGCACCTTCACTCCAGGTCGAGGAAAACATGCCAACTGCATTCAGAAAAAGCTCTTGCACAAAGGGGGATTTGAACCCAGACCTTTGTTGCTGTAAGGCAGGAATGTTCATTCTATTCCACAAAGGGCCGTGTGGCTGCAGATTTGTGGGCAACAAACAATGGCACACCAGACTG